>QRFJ01000177.1:179327-269618 GCA_006176705.1 Cocos nucifera | reverse complement strand
GAGGTCAAGAGAGTCAACTCCAAGATAATGTGGCAGACCCACTTACAAAGCCGTTGGGCCAGCAGAAGATCGAAGCCCACCTTGAGAAGATGGGACTTAGACTTGTAGCCAATTGGCTTTAGGACAAGTGGGAGATTGTTAGATATATGTGCCCTAGAAGCCAGAATTGGCTGACACTTGTAATACACTTCTAGGGGCAAAATTATAATTTTGACTATAATCAATAAAATGGGTTATTTTCTATCACATATGTGTATTTAGTGTCTGTGATACATCCTTTGAGTTAATGGTAATGATAATTCATATTTTCAAGAGTTGAAAATTTAAGACATGAATAATCATTATTAACTCATAAAATGCTCCCGACCATAGGATCATCACGAGGATGGTGATTGATCCGGAAGGTTGGTGTACAATCGCTTCTCTTTAGTAGATGAGTCTTGAGTCTACGGTGTGGAGACACCGGAGCGAGAGTACAGGTACTCGTTAGAGAACGAGGGCACTGAGCGTGACCACCTCGAGTAGTCATTAGGGAGTCTACCTTCTCGTCAATGACTGACTCGATGCTGCAGTAGTGTGTCTGGTTCTTTGACCTGAGATGCATCGGCAGTTCACCTTGAGGGTGTTATAGTTTGACTACACCATTACTCGGTCTCCTAGCCATATGGAACCCTGAGGTGTATGTTGGCTATAGCATGTTCATTGTAGGAACTGGATTGCATCAAGATGGAATCTATCTACCTCGGTGGTAGAGGAGCAGCCCTATGATGATCATGAGAATCAAGTCCAGAAATCCATGGCCATGGCAGAGTGAAATAATAGAAAGAGTTTCTATTTAGATTTTCACATTGGACTCGAATCGAATGATTACATCATATGACAGAGACTAGGGTTTGACGAGTTCACCTTAACCCTAATCTGATCGGGGCTCAAGATAGAAGAACTTAATCACACAGGTAGCTGCACCAAGAGGTTCGCATTCAGCTCTGATGGGTTGCCACCATATACTGCTAGGTGTCACTGGTGGATTTTGGGAGCAATTAGAATGATTTAGATGATCGATCATTCTAGCTGTTCGAATCAGAAGAGTTCTGATCCATCGAAAGGAGTTTCGATGATGTCGATGATAGAGATCATGACATATCCCATTACCATACAGAACTGAACCTAACTGGGTCACACAAACAAGGGTTTGAATCTGGTGATCATCAATTGAACTGATCTAGTTCAATTGATCTGAATGAGATTCAATTAGGTTCAAGGAAATCGTGCTAGCACTCGATTGAACCTAACGTTCTTCTTTTGCTATCATAAATAAGTTGTCCTGACTCTGAGCCAAAGGAGTTTGTGCTCAATCAGAGGCCTTCATATGGTCTGACTGGAGGTTGTCCAAGTCAGAAAAGGTTGTCTTATTTGTAAGACATTACCTGCCATTTTTGGTCACCTGCCATTTCTTGTTCTTTGACTTTGGTCAAAAGTCTACCTTTGACTGGTCAAACGTTGACCATTGACACTTTGACTTTTGACAACATGTCATGCACCTATTGGAGAGCTGGTGGGGGCCTGTCCCCCTGCCAGAACCTGGCAAGGAGAAGGGCGCACGCCACCCTAGGGTGGCGTGAGCCCAAGTTGGAGGCGCCTAGGAGTCCTTGTTGGACAAGGACTCCACCTCCTTTTTGGATTCCAATTAGAGTTCTCCCTAAGAACCAACTTTGACTGGTCTTAGGCACCCTCTAAGGAGGAATCCAGGGGACTCTATTCCCACCAATCAGATTTAGATCTGATTTCACAAAGGGTTGTGATTGGTTGGGAAGAAGAGGAGTTGGATCACAGCTTAGTCTATAAATAAGACCCTGCGCCCAACTCAGATTCTAAGTAATTGAATTAAGAGAAAATTCCCACACCCCAAGGCTGCCTCTCCCCTCTTCCTCCATGCCAAACTCTTCTCCCCTTGCTCTCCACGTCCAAAAGGAGTTTTGGACCTTGGTTGGTGCGATCCAGATCAAAGAAAGGCGATCAAAAGCAAGAAGGCTGCGCTGCTGCAAAGGACGACTGCTGATCTTCAAAAGGAGTTTTGAAGATCCTCCAGATCAGATCCAGATCTGAATTTTTGGAGGTGTGATAGAGAAGAAGAGGATCTCCAGATCCAACCCGAGTGGATACCGGTAGAGGCCAGGCGCTTGCGTGGCTAGATCCAGAACCTTCCGCTGCAAACAGGATCATCAACAGGGTAATAGGATTACCCAAATCAGGTAAATTAAATTTGATTTAATTTATCTTTATTTTATTTCTATTATTAAAATAATAAAATTAGATCTGAAACATCCCAGATCTGATTGGGATCAAGAGAAAAATTTTGAAATATATCTCTCGATCTGATCAGATTTGAACGAACCTGGTCGGAAAATCAGGATTTCCCTTCAGATCGAGGTCAGAGGAGAATCCAGCTTTAATAGATGCAGTAGCTTAGCTTTGTAGTTTGGAGGAGTAGGTGGAAACAGATAGAGTGGCAAAGGATCGTGAGGAGGATGATCTAGCACCAAGATGAGGGATCCTAGCAAGATCAGATGCTACTGATGTAATAAGTTGGGGCATCATGTCGAAATTATTCACAGCTCAAGGATTGGACGAGGGCTATTGCAGCAATAGCCAGTAGCGAGTTAGAGGATGATGTTCTAGAGATATTTGATGAGGTATCTACTTTTTCCTCTCCGTGGATTATGGATTCTGGTTGTTTCCATCATATATATTGTAGAGAGGAGCTATTTGACTCCCTAAAGACCAGTGAGGACACTATGTTCCTACCAGATGGATCGAGCTATGAGATCAAGGACAGCAGGATGGTCAGCATGAAGCTCCATGATGGAACAGTGAAGAAGTCGGATGAGGTTCGATACATATCTAGCTCTAAGAAGAATCTAATTTCATTACGTAGATTGGATTTGACTAGCTTCAGATGAAAAGCTGATAGAACAATCCTGAAGGTCATATATGGCAGTAGGATGGTGATAAGAAGAAGAAAGTATGGAAGACACTACCTCATAGTGGGGAGCCCAGTGCGAGATGGAGCTCCAGGTAGAGGTGGATCGAGCGTGAGATGCAAGACTCGAGAGGATGAGAGGTGACACATAGAGTAAAGTTTCTATTACCGCAAAATACTTTTTCGAGCAGATCTTTGATCAGAGTGGACACAGCCCATAATGGAAGTGAGATCAAGCAGCCTGGCTTGACTCCCATGTTTGCCCATTCATGAGTCAGCAGGCATGCCCCAAGACATGGGGGCAAGATGGATCATAGGCTCTTAGAGACAGGCGGAGATTGAATATCGAGTTGAGATAGAGATTGTTGAGGAAAATGCCTTGAGATTCAATCCATAATAAGCTCAGAATGAGGTCCCAGATGATTAAAAGAGTCCAACAAGATGAAGAATAGCCTAGATGGAGTGGAGAAGATACATGTGAAAGAAGATTAGAGCAATACAGCATGACCCTCGAGTCCATCGGAGGGTCCCATGGTAGCACTGGCTGGTGGCAATGCAGCCTAGATCGGTAGCACACGGTGGTGCTGGGCCAGCCGTGCTCTGGACCGGCCATGCATGCAAGCGTGCGAACATGCACACGGGGGCCATGTGAGGGTAGGTGCACATGGGCCCAGCAGCTGTGCCTGGCCCTGTGTCACACAGTCCATGTGCACAGCATGGACCAAACCATTTTCCAATAGGTTTCTAATGGTCCACAATGGATTGGCATTGGTTTCTCTTTCGTTTCTTGCATTTTTGTCATGATCAAATAGCTCAAACACGAGCCGGCCATGATCCGATGGTCTAGGAATGATCCAAGCTGATCTAGGACTACTTGTGCGTGATCCAACAGCCCAAGAGGGAGCCATTTGTGATTGAACAGTTCAATCAATCTTGGGTGTGTTTAGAACTTGGTTTCCTGTTGGAACATTATTTTTGAATTTTTGGAGTCTATATAACTTCGATTGACGAACCATTTATTGCATCAAAAAATTGGTGACATCTTGGAGTTACTGAGAGACTTCATGAGAGATTTTAGAAAGCTTTTTTAAGAGTTTTGGAGCTTCTTATTAAAATACTCTTGTATAAGGGTTGAGTGGTAAGTTTTTCCTATATTATTTGGTTTTTTCTTTCTCTCATAGTTAAGCTTGCATGCCTGTGAAGGTATATCTTGGTCTAATCCACGTATACTTAATTGTATGCTCTCTTATCTTGTATTCTTCTTTCTTTCTCTTATGGTATCCATGTTAGATGTGTGCCCTAGAAGCCAGATTGGCTAACACTTGTAATACACTTCTAAGGATAATTTTATAATTTTGACTATAAATTAAAAAAAGAATTATTTTCTATCATAGCATGTATTTAAAGTGTATGTGATACATCCTTTGAGTTAATGGTAATGATGATTTATATTTTCAAAGAGTTGAAAATTTAAGACATGAATTTGCATAATTAACTCATAAACTACTTCTTACCGTAGGATCATCACGAGGAAGTGATTGATCCAGAAGGTTGGTGTATGATCGCTTCCTTTGAGTAGATGAGTCTTGAGTCTATGATAAGGAGACACCGGAGCGAGAGTATAGGTACTCGTTAGAGAACGACGGCATTGAGCGTGACCACCTTGAGCATTTATAAGGAAGTCTACCTTCTCATCGATGATTTGCTCGATGTTGCAGTAGTGTGTCTGGTTCTTTGACCTGAGGTGCATCGATAATTCACCTTTAGGGTGTTGTAGTTTGACTACATCATAACTCGATCTTCTAGCCATTCAGAACCCTGAGGCGTATATTGACTATAGTACATTCATTGTAGGAATTGGATTGCACCAATAAGAGATCTATCTACCTTGGTAGATGAGGAGTAGCCCTGTGATGATCATGAGAATTGAGTCCATAAGCCCATAGCCATGGTAGAGTGAAGATGATAAAAAGACTCAATTCTCATGACTCTAAGCCCTTATTGGATTGCACCAATAAGGATTTCACATAGGACTCGAATCGAATGATTAATTCGTATGATGGATATTGGGTTTGACGAGTTCACCTTAACCCTAATCCTATCAGGACTCAAGATAGAAGAACCCAATCACATAGGTAGCTACACCGAGAGGTTCACTTTTAGTTTTGATGGGTTGCCACCATATACTGCTAGGTATCATTGGTGAATTTTAAGAGCAATTAGAATAATTTTGATGATCAATAATTCTAATTGTATGAATCAGAAAAGTTCTGGTCCATCAAAAGATGTTTCGATGATGGAGATCACGACATGTCTCATTACCATATGAAACTAAACCTAACTAAATCATACAAACAAGAATTTAGATCTGGATGTCGTCAATTGAGCTAACCTAGATTGATTGATTTAGATTAGATACAATCAGGTTCAAGGTAATCGTGCTAGTATATGATTAAGCCTGACTTTCTCCTTCTGTAATCTTTCTGATTCATCACAACCAAGTTGAATTTTATTTAACTCATTCTTGTATCTTGAATGAGTTTATTTTTATCTGACTGAAATAAGTTTAGGTTAGATTAATTATAAAAATTAAATTCATTCCTAGTGCAATTGGACTAGGGTCAATAGTTGACCCAATTGAGAGAATTGAGGGTCATATGATTAGAGAATTTTAGAAATTTCTTTAGATATGTGATAGAATACGAGTTTTTCCTTAAGTGTGCAAAATTTTGTAATTTTTTGAGGTGCCTAGACTAGGTTTTGATGGAGTTTGATTTGGATCAAACTCTTGAGGAAAGAGTCCTAGACGCACATGGACTCTTCCTTATCCTTTCATCCTGCCTCCTTCTAGATAAATTTTTGGCATCAAAACTAGATGGGATCTGGAGTTTTTCATGAAGATCAGGTCCAAGAGTCCCAATGATTGAATTAATAAGGTTTTTGGTTAAAAAAAGACTCTTTATGGCACTATGTCTACTATAAGAACTCTTCTCACGAAATTGCCTCAACGTAATTTATTTTTTCCACACCCAAAAGAGCCTTTTCTCTGATATCCACATCCCCTCAATCCTCTCTCTCCCTCTTTTCTATATGTCTAAAAGATTTGGCATAAATCTGAGTTGAAGGTCCAAAGTTTTTTTGGCACAAGATTCAGCATCTATGTGACGGTGTTCGTAAGACGAACAGGCTACCCTCAGAAGTCATTTTGAAGGCTTTTCAAATCAAATCCAGATCTGATTTTTAGAGAAGAGATTCATGAGGAGAAGATGTTCAGATTCTATCCAAGTAGATATCGGTAGAGGCCAGGCACATGCGTGGCTCCTTCCAAAACCTTAGGAATTAATAGGATCATCGTAGGATAATTAGATTACCAAATTAGATACTTGAAATTAAATCTAATTTAATTTAATTTTTAACTTTTAATATCAAATCTTTATGATCAAATTTGAGAAGTCTCAAATTTGATTAAAATTTTAGAAAAAAATTTTTAAAATATTTCTTCAGATCCAATCAGATCTGAATGATCCTATGTCAAAAAAATAGATTTTTTCTTCAATCCACATGTGATCGAGTGCAATGCAAGTGATATCAAGAAGATCCTATGGTTGTGGTGTCCTGACCAGACTTCCTCAATAATCGATATCAGAGCAAGTTAATATCTCAGTAATTGGTATTAGAGCAAGTTGATACCATAACATAATCCAAATGGATTTGAGTATTACCATAGAAGAAAATATCTCGTCATAGTATATACCATAATACTGATGATATCCCTTGATAATCAGACAGGCTTTATAGTGAAGAAATTAGATCTAGAATTTTATAGGTAGATCTTGAAACTTTTTCAAGATCTTACAGTGGAAGACTTAAATAAATTAAATATTTATTTAAATAAATATGTAAACATCAAGATATTAAATTTATTACATAATCAAGGCATGATATTAAATAAGAAATTAAAATCAAATAAGAAAGAAAATGTTGATCAAATCAATCTAGATCTATACTACATTAAATGCAGGTATGAAGTTTATAGATCATATCTATTACCTGAGTAAGTCAGATGTTCTAACTTGCTGATCCAAGCTTGAGGATGATGTCATGAACTGCACACATGTCCAGTCTTTAGAAGTCATCCATATGAGCCTACGATCTCTGATCTAAAGTCCGATGTAGGAAATCAGTACAGCATACTAGTACTGTGCTGATTTTTCTTAAACGATCGATCCGATGCTCTCTTCTTTAAAATTTGGATCCTCCAAAATATGAGAAGAAAGATGAGATCGATTGTCTATTGGCTTAATATCAACCTATTAGCTTAATCAAATTAAGCCAATTAGCAATCCAATTGCAAATTGATCCTTCTGCAATACTTGCACTTAGTTAAACAACAATCGTATTGATTGTTTAATCCTAGAATGATTCTTAATCATTGATCAACCATTCGATCAGATCGTAAACTCTAATGTGTGTGACCTCATAGGTCCAAACCTAAGTCGGTAGCATAGGAATAAATTTTTATATCAATCAAAGTGACCATTTAGTAATGATACCGGATGGTCGGATAGGTCGAAGGTGTGGAACACCATCCTTAGAACTCATGCGGATATAGTTTCCATATAATTCATCCCCTTGACCACAATGCTAATAGGACACCTCAGAGTTCAACTGTCAACTCTGATCAGGTTGTCCACATTGTATTTCAAAATATCAAATCCATCTGATGGATTATTCGGGCCAAGGTTTTGCTATATTGAAATATAGTAATATATTCTTCTTCAACTCTTGGAGTGGTCAATTCCATCTTGATCACACTCCAACTTTGCAAGTACTTGAGTATGCCTAGAAGCCTTCCATTGCTGAATTAGAAATTCAATTAGTTCGATACCAAAGCACAGTGAGTTGCTTGCAAGTTACTGAGGTGATCTCAGGTTAAGGGATACTTATACCTATATCCCATCAGAAATATTTTCGATAGCAAAATGCTCTGGAGTTGGTCAGGTTCAATGATGATG
This sequence comes from Cocos nucifera, assembly GCA_006176705.1. NCBI lineage: Eukaryota > Viridiplantae > Streptophyta > Magnoliopsida > Arecales > Arecaceae > Cocos > Cocos nucifera. Next base: position 261,623 of record QRFJ01000177.1, on the reverse strand, counting down.
TACCCATACATCTCACCTGTATGCCATACCAGTGTCTCCACACTCCTTGGTTAAAAGGACAACCAATCTATATGGCATATAGCGGCCTATGCTCGATGGACACTGTTGTTCTAATTAATAGCCTATCATTTGGTCGTGAACAAATTTAAGGATAATCGATAAATCCTCTCTTTATCGAAACTAAACAGTCCTAAGAACTTCATCACAATAATGGAGTTTAATAGAAGATGTAAACTTATGATAAAAAAGGTGCTATTAATTAATAAATCAATTACAATTATAAATAGCTTAATCGTCAATAGGCTAATGATTGGCTTTAGAACATAATTTTCAACAACTCCTAGTTGTCCTAAAGCTATTTGGCACAGTATCTAATACCCATCTTCGACTTATGGTTGTTGAACTCCATGATTGCTAGGGCTTTAGTGAAGAGGTCGACTAGGTTCTTCTTTTTGTCGATCTTCTATGGGTCGATGTCACAACGATCCATGATCTCATAGACCAAATGAAAGTGATGCAGAATATGCTTTGTCCGCTGGTGTCCTTCGGTTCCTTTGCTTGAGCTATGATGCTAGTGCTATCACAGTAGAGCAGGACTGGACCATTAATGGAGGCTGCTACTCCGAGCTCGATGATGAACTTTCTCAGCTACATAGCTATCTTTGCTGTATCTGATGCTGCTATGTACTCTACTTCACAAACAGAGTCAGCCACTGTATGTTGCTTGAAACTTTTTTCGTAAATGGCTCCACCATTTAGAGTAAAGATATACCCCAACATACTTTTACTATCATCATGATCAGATTGAAAGCTAGAGTCTGTAAACCCCACAAGCTTCAGATCTGACTCACCATAAACCTACCATTGATCTTTAGTATTTCTAAAATACTTAAGGATGGTTTTAACCACCTTCCAATGATTTTCTCTAAAGTCAGACTGGTATCTACTCATCACTCTTAGTGAGTATGCCACGTCTGGTCTCATACATGTCATTGCATACAAAATAGACTCCACTGCCAAAGCATATCGAATTCTACTCATACGCTCTCTCTCTTAATGAGTTGCCAGATAATTCTTCTTAGAGAGAGAAATTTCATGGCCTATCGAAAGATAGCTCTTTTTGAAATTCTCCATGCTGAATCTCTTTAGCATAGTTTCTATGTACGTGGAGTGGGATATACCAAGCATTCTTTTAGATCTATCCTTATAGATCTTCACCCCTAGGATGTAGGATGCTTCATCCAAGTCTTTCATAAAGAACTGTGATGACAATCAGATTTTTATTTCTTATAGTACGGAGATATCATTCCTGATTAAGAGAATGTCATCTACATACAAAATAAGGAATACCATTGCTAGATCATTTGCCCATTTGTAAATGTAGGATTCTTTCCTATTCTTAACGAAGCCTTACATTTTGATCACTTTATCAAAATGCATGTTCCAACTTCGAGATGCCTGCTTCAATCCATAAATGGATCTCTGAAGCTTGCACACTTTGGACTCATCTATGGATGTAAATCCTTCAGGTTGTATCATATACACCTCTTCAATTAGCTCTCTATTTAGAAAAGCCGTCTTCACATCCATCTGCCAGATCTCATAGTCCACATGGACAGCAATGGCAAGCATGATCTGAATGGACTTGAGCATTGTCACAGGGGAGAACATCTCATCACAGTCAATATCATAATGTTGATGATACCCCTTGACAATCAGATGGGCTTTATAGGTCTCCACATTTTCATCTATGCCCCTCTTCCTTTTGAATATCCATTTACACCCAATGGGTTTAACCCCTTCAGGTGGGTCAACTAATATCCATACATCATTGACCTTCATAAAATTCATTTTGGATCTCATGGCTTCTAGCCATTTCTTAGAGTTGGATCTCTACATCACATCCATAGAACTGATCAGATCTTCATCATTCTCATTGAGTTTGATGGGATCACCATCCTAGACCAAGAATCCATAGTATTTGTCTAGATGGCACGGTACTCTACTGGATCGTCTTAATGGTGTGGATTCACTAGGCTTTTGATCTGATTTGATCAAATTTGACTTTGATTCAACATTCTGTACTGGACTTTCTACCTATTGAATTTCATCAAGTTCAACCTTAGAGGAAACAGTTCCTTCACCAAGGAACTTCTTTTCCAAAAAGGTTGCCCTAAGTCTAATGAACACCTTTTGTTCATTAGCATGGTAGAATTAGTATCATTTGGTCTCTTTTGGGTACCCTATGAATGTGCACTTATCAGATCTAGGTCCAAGTTTGTCTGTAACTAACTATTTGATATAAGCCGGGCACCCACAAATTCTAAGGTGTAAAAGTGCTAGCTTGCGCCCTGTCCATATCTCATATGGGATTTTAACTATAAACTTACTTGAAATCCTATTTAATAGATAACAAGCCGATTTGAGTGCATATCTCCAGAAGGATATTGGCAAGCTGGCAAATCCAATCATGAATCGAACCATGTCTAATAAAGTTTGATTCCTCCTTTCAGACACACCATTATGCTGTGGTATTCTAGGAGAAGTTCATTGAAATAGAATTCCATTCTCTTCTAGATATGTGAGAAACTTATCAGAAAGGTAGTCTCCTCCTCAATCAGATCAAAGAGTTTTAATACTCTTTTTAATTTATTTTTTTACTTCACTTTGGAATCATTTGAACATTTCAAAAGAATCTGACTTATGTTTCATCAGATAGACATATCCATATCTTGAAAGATCATCTATGAAAGTGATGAAGTAGACATATCCACCTCTGACACTTGTGCTCATTGATCCATATACATCATTATGTACTAGACCTAAGAGCTCATTGGCTCTCTCACCATTTTTAGTAAAAGATAACTTAGTCATTTTACCAAGAAAACAGGACTCACAGGTTGGAAGTGATTCACAATCATTGACTTCGAGAATTTCCTTTTGGATCAACATGTTTATCCTATTCTTGTTTATATGACCTAGCCTACAGTGCCATAAGTAGATATCTAAGACACTATCTAATCTAGGATGCTTGCCAGTAGAATAGACTACATTAACAGGTTGTGATAACATATATACACCATTGTTCAATTATCCATAGAAAGTAGTAACATAATTCATAATGACATTACAAACTCATTTCTATATTGAAATTTTATAATTATTCATAGCCAAAAGGCCTACAGAAATAATATTTGAAAAGAAACTAGGACAGAAATGATAATCACTAAGAACAACGGTATGAGATTCAAATACAAGGTTCAAAATTTTTGAAGCTAAAACTAGAACTGGTCTTTCATCTCCAATGTTTAGGAATCTCTCATCTTGCTCGAAACTTCTACTAACTTGCAACCCCTACAATAAATTACAAATATGGTAAGGACTATTAGTATCCAATACCCAGTCAGTAATATCATAAATAGTGCAATTGCAAGGAGTTATCACATAAATATCTTGCCCAGCAATAGCTTGCTTCTTTCTCTGCCTGTTCGGGTACAGGAAGGCAATGTACTAAGGATAGTTCCTCTTCCAATGCCTCCGCTTCTTGCAAAAGAAGCATTCAGCTTGACTCTTATCAGGCTTAATCTTCCTGGTCTGGCCCTACACTGATGTCCCAACCTAAACTTGCATCTTCTTTATTTTCTTCTTCATGTTCTTCTTTCCTTTCCTAAAGGGTCGAGAACCAGAAGATGAACCTCCCACTAAGTTCATCGACTCTTTATGGAGCTAGTGATCCTTCTCAAAGTTCTAAAGTAACCCCAGTAAGCCATGATAGTTTACTTCAGGCTTTGTCATTCTATAATGAGTAAGAAAAGGGAGATAGGACTTTGGCAACGAGTTCAGTATTGCATCTTTCTTAAGTTGTTCATGCAAGGAAAAGTCAAGTTTGCTCAAGTGCTCTATCAGCTCGATCATATACAGTACATGATTAGTAATAGAGGCTCCATCCCGCATTCTGACAATGAAGATGGTGCAACTAGTCTTGTGCCTCTCAACATCATTGGATGTGTCAAATGAATCCTCCAACACTTGGAGCATTTCATTTGGCTGAGCTGTCTCAAACCTACGACTGAACTCATCGCTCATCGTAGCCAGCATAATGTAGCGCACCATGGTTTGGTCACTGAGCCACTTTTGATAAGTATCTCTGATTGTTCCATGTGCATTGACAGTTGGCTCCTCAAGAGCAGGATCCGTTAGCACATATAGGATCCGTTCATGCTCCAGAACAATCTTCAACTTTCGGTACCAGTTACTGAAGTTGGGTCCCACCAACTTATCACTGTCCAACAATGAATGGAGCGATAGGAAAGTGGTCATGTCTGCACAAAGAAAAACCAAAACCTAATTAGTAATTGATTCATTAAGCCTAAAAATTTAGACTTTAATTAAAATGTTTCTCCCTCTATTTTATTCAAATTGGTAGCCTCTACCTCCAATTCAAGAAATTACCCTTATTCTTTAGTGGGTACTAGAATCCACATAGACTGTACATGAGTCCAACTTTGGTTGGTCCATCCATGTACATCTAAGGATAGGTTCATAACCAATTATTTCTCCAAATAATTTTCAGTAATTAAATTTTACCCCAGGCCTTGATTAGTTGGCTTTGGCTTTCTCAGAAAAGGGTCTGGTTAGGTCCAACCATTAACATGACCATACTTGGCCCATCCAACCAATGAATGATCAGGCCCAACCTTGGTTGGCCCACCTGACCACCATTTAGAAAGATGTATCCAAGAGATCATATAATAAATGATAATTCCATCAATCAATAAGCACCAGGCTTTTGGGCCTCCAATGATTATCCAACTGATGGACTCATTATCATCCACTTTAATGGGAGGCTATGATCCAGTTATCATATAATTATTTCTTTTTAGGAACCTAATAATTTTAGATGATTTAATTTATAGAAGCGTGTAGATCAGATTAACCAGCTTGTCATGATCCTCCCACTATTTTTACCATGTCAACTTAAGGGAACCCATTAATAGGCTAGTGTAGGAGCACCTAAATCAGTCAAACTGATTTATCTAGCTGACATGGGTCAACTTGAATAGTTAAGCGATCTAATCAAAACATAATCTCACCAAGAAGCTAGGTAAGTTCGATTAGTGGAAGGGTCTACCAGGCTTATCTTAGACACCATCAGAAATGGTCAGGTAAGCGAACTGCCAACTAAAAACTGCTGGTCTGATTTACTTTAAACACCAACTGGTTTAATCAGTTTCAATTAGATCAACCTAACAGTTTATGCTAGACCACATAGCCAAGAATTAAGTCCATCTTGGGTTTCATTAAAGACACAGACTTGACCAACTACAACTATTGCAATTGATTTAAAGAATCCTTGACTTAATCTAAGACAATAATTGATTAGATTTATTCAATTTTCTAATTAAGTTCATTCTTTAATCTAACCCTAGGTCTAATCCAATTAATGGACCTACTCCTTACTAACCCATTAACCCAATGTGTTGTGATTCGTTTCATAGGATCTTCAATTTACAATCCTAGAACCTAATCAAACAACTCCTTAATTCTTAATTAAGCTTTAGAATGAGGGTTGGGGTTTTTGCTTTTCAAAAATTATTTTTATGTTTGTAAAATATTTTTATAATATGATTCTATCAACCAAGTTGCATGTTTGATTCATAATCAATATGCAAGTAATATAAACATGAATATACTTTAGATCTAATCTAAATAGGTTCAGGTTGAAATAGTTTCAATAATAATCAATCATAAATCTTCCTATATCAAATCTAACATATTTATGAAGATTAAAATTAGATTAAAATATTTTTAATCAGATCATAAAATTTCTTAGATCTAATTTAAAATTTTATGATCAATATTTTAGATCAGCACGTACTAGAACAACCCATTCACTGTAAGGGATAAACCTTACAACAGGACAATCTTAAGGCAATCCATGCAATCTAAAATATTTTATTTTTAAATCTAAAACTATTTTAAATTTATAAAATTATAAATAAAATTATGTTAAATCTAATAAATTTATGATTAGAGTCAGATCATCACAAACTAGGACAACCTATTCACTATAAGGGGTAAACCTTACAGCAGGACAACCTTATGGCGGTTCATGCGATTTGAATTTTTTTTTAATTTTAGATTTAGTAATTAGATTATAAATTAGATCTAATCTAATAAATAATCTAAATATGCATAAAAATCATGTAATAACAACCTCGCTCTGATACCAATTGAAGGAACCAGATCTAGGATTTTATAGGTAAATCTTGAAACTTTTCAAGATCTTGCAGTGAAAGACTTAAATAAATTAAATATTTATTTAAATAAATATATAAATATCTAGATCTTAAATCTATTATATGATCAAGGCATGATATTAAATCAAAAATTAAAATCAAATAAGAAAGAAAAGGTTGATCAAATCAACCTAGATCTACACTACATCAAATGCAGGTATGAAGTTTATATATCCTATCTATTACCTGAGCAAGTTAGAACATCTAACTTGCAGATCCAGACTTGAGAATGATGTCATGAGCTGCACATGCATCCGGCTGCTAGAAGTCATCCACATAGGCCTACGATCTCTGATCTGAAGTTCGATGCAGGAAATCAGCACAGCATACTAGTACTGTGTTGATTTTTCTTCGATGGTCGATCCGATGCTCCCTTCTTCAAAATTTGGACTCTCCAAAATATGAGAATAAAGATGAAAGTTTATTGATCTAAGACTCTCTCATAAAAAACTCAAAAAAGGAAGAAAAGATTGAAAATAAAATAGCCCTAGAAGAAGACTCTCTTCTTCTTCTCTTTTCTCTCACCTAGACACCTAGTTTGGTGCCTATAGAACCCCCATGCCCAAGGACCCTCTTTCTCTGATTTTTTCACACCCCAAATCTCTCCTAAAGCTCTGTATTCAACAAAAATATTAAAATAAAATTTATCCAATAAATAGAAAAAAAGAAGAGTCCAAGTTAAATCAAAATCCTAGACTAGGAATGTCCAAACATGAGAAGTTATTGGGGCGTCCAACTCTTGGGCACCTCCTCCACAATTATTATCATGGACTAGCAAGGGAGGGTGCATAGAAAAGGAGATTATTTTAATAGAATAAGAGAAGAATTAATTAAAAGAGAGGGTGGCACTCAAGGAAAGGTATTTTGGTCAACAAGGATTCTATCTCATAGAATCCTAATCAAAACTAACTCCTCTTTTGACTTAGTCTTCCAATAAATTATCTTATGAGAAAAAGATGAGAGAAAAAGGGCATGACAAGCCATGAGAGTGGAGAATTTTTATATAAGAAATAAAACAAGAAAGGGCATGGGGCGTGAGGATTAAGTGGTGCAAGTGATAGGGAGTCCTAGTCACACTAGGACTCCTATTTTGACTTGGTCAAATAAGATCTTTTAACCAAATAAAATCAACATTAAACCAACCCAATTAAATAAGACCCTAATCCATTTAAAAATATAATTAAATTATATTAAATTAGATTTAATTTTAATTTATTTTCTAATCAAATTAGAAAATTGGATTAATCGAGTCTTAGTTAGACTAGGACTAGTTCTTCCTTGCATTTGGCTTATCCAATAAATTAATTGAACTTGATCCAATCAAGCCCAAACCAAATATAATTAAATTATATTTAATTAGGCTTAATCTCAGTCTATTGGCTTAATTGAATTAAGTTAATTAGCAATTTAATTGCTAATCGATCCTCCTGCAACACTTGCACTAGGTTAAACACAAATCATATTGATTGTTTAACTCTAAAATGATACTTAATCATTGATCAACCATCTGATCAGATCGTAAGCTCTAATGTATGTGACCTCATAGGTCTGAATCTAAGTCGATAGCATAGAAATAAATTTCTATACCAATCAAGATGACCATCTAGCAATGATACCTGATGGTCGGATAGGTCAAAGGTGTAGAACACCATCCTTAGAATCTATGCGGATATAGTTTTCATATAATTCATCCCTTTAACCACAATGCTCGTAGGACACCTCAGAGTTTAACTATCAACTCTGATCAAGTTGTCCACATTGTATTTCAAAATATCAAATCCAACTGATGGATTATCTTGGCCAAGGTTTTGCTATATTGAAATACAGTGATACATTATTCTCCAACTCTTGGAGTGGTCAATTTAATCTTGATCACACTCCGACTTCGTAAGTACTTGACTATGCACAGAAGCCTTTCGTTTCTGAATTAGAAATTTAGTTAGTTCGGTACCAAAGCACAGTGAGTTGCTTGCAAGTCACTGAGGTGATCTTAGGTCTAAGGGATACTTATACCTATATTCCATCAAAGATATTCTTGATAGCAGAATATCAACCAACCTACCAGTATCTCACCTGTATCCATACATCTCACCTGTATGCCATACCAGTATCTCCACACTCCTTGGTTAAGAGGACAACCAACCTATATGGCATATAACGACCTATGCTCGATGGATGCTATTTTCTAATTAACAGCCTATCATTTGGTCGTGAACAAATTTAAGGACTAATCAATAAATCCTCTCTTTATCGAAACTAAACAGTCCTAAGGACTTCATCACAACAATGGAGTTCATTAGAAGATGTAAACTTATGATGAAAAAGATGCTAAAATATTTTTATTAATTAATAAATCAATTATAATTATAAAATAGCTCAATCATCAATAGGCTGATGATTGGCTTTGGGACACAATTCCCAACATATAGATCTCCACCTTTCCATCGATGCCTCTTTTCCTTTTAAAGATCCACTTACATCCCATGGATTTTATCCCTTCAGGTGCGTCAACTAATGTCCATACATCATTGACCTTCATGGAGTCCATTTTGGATTTCATGGCCTCAAGCTACTTATTAGAGTCAGATCTCCGCATTACATCCATATAGGTGATTGGATCCTCATCATTCTCATTGAGTTTGATAGGATCACCATCCTAGACCAAAAATCCATAATATTTGTTCAGCTGATGTGGTACTCTATCCGATCACCTTAAGGCTGTAAGAATATTAGGCTCCAGGATTGATCTAATCAAAATCGGTTCAGGTTTAGTTACTTGTGTTAGTTTTTCTACCTATTGAACTTTCTCAAGCTCAACCTTAGAGGCATTAGTTCCTTTATCAAGAAACTCTTTTTCTAAAAAGACCACCTTAAGGCTAATGAAAATCTTTTATTCATCAGCAAGGTAGAAGTAATATCCTTTAGTTTCTTTCGAGAATCCTATAAAATTGCACTTGTTAGACCTAGGTTCGAACTTGTCCATCATTAAATATTTGATATAAGCTGGATATCTCCAAATCCTAAGATGTGAGAGTACTAGCTTAAGCCTTGTCCATATCTCATATGACATTTTAGCTACAAACTTACTCAGAACCCTATCTAAAATATAACAAGCTAATTTGAGTGCATATCCCCAAAAGGTGATCGACAGACTAGCAAAGCCCAATATAGAATAAACTATGTCTAATAGGATTGAATTCCTCCTTTCTAACAAACCATTATGCTATGGTATCCTAAGAGAAGTCCATTGAGAGAGAATCTCATTCTCTCCTAGATATATTAGAAACTCACTAGAAAGGTACTCACCTCCTTGGTCAGATTGAAGAGTTTTAATACTCTTCCTAATTTATTTTTCTACTTCATTATGAAATCATTTGAATGTTTCAAACGATGCAGACTTGTGTTTTATCAAGTAGACTTACCTATATATAGATAGGTCATCTGTGAACATAATGAAGTAGTGATATCCAACTCTGGCACTAGTGCAAATAGGTCCACATACATCAGTATGTACTAAACCTAGAAGTATACTGGCTTGCTCATCTTTTTGAATAAAAGATGATTTGGTCATCTTTTCAAGAAGACAAGATTCACAGGTAGGTAATTATTCAACATCATTTACTTTGATGATTCCCTCTTGAGTCAACTTGTTCATCCTATTCTTAATCATATGACCTCGCCTACAATGCCAAAGGTAGGCAACAGATACACTATCTACTATAGGGCATTTACTGGACAAGTAGACCAAATTAATAGGTTGTGATAAAGTATATATTTCATTATTCAATTGTCCATTAATCATAATAAGATCATTCAAAATAACATTGCAAAAGTTTTCTTTATTGATATTTCATAACTATCTTTGGCCTAAAGGACTACAGAAATAATATTCAATAAAAAACTTGGACAAAAATGACATTCACTAAGAATAATTATATGAGAATTCAAAACAAGCTTAATGATCCCTAAAGCTAGAACTAGAACTAGTCTTCCATCTCCAATGTTTAGGAATTTTTTGCCTTCTTCAAATCTCCTACTGATCTGTAAATCTTATAATGAATTGCAAATATGATAAGGGCTTTCCGTATCTAATACCTAGGTGGTAGTATCATATATGGAGAAGTTACAAGAAGTTATCATATAATTATCTTATGTAGCAATACATTGCTTCTTCTTTAGCCTGTTTGAGTCAAGGGAGGCAATGTGCTGAGGGCTATTCCTCTTCAAGTTTCTTTGCTTCTTACAGTGAAGCATTCCACCTTGCTCTAGTTGAACTTGGGTTTCTTGGTCGATCCTACATAAATATCCCAGTATGCTACTACACCTTCTTGCTTTTCTTCTTCTTGCTCTTCTTTCCTTTCTTAAAGGGTTAATGACCAGAAGAAGATCCTCCCACTAAACTCACTGACTCCTTGTGGAGCTAGTGATCCCTCTCAAAGTTCTGTAGCAACTCCAGCAAACCGTGGTAGTTAACTATAGACTTTGTCATTCGATAATGAGTAAGGAATGAAAGGTATGACTTGGGCAAGGAGTTCAAAATGGTATCTTTTCCAAGCTGCTCATGCAAGAAAACGCCGAGCTTACTTAAGCACTCAATCAATTTGATCATGTATAATACATTATCAGTGACTGGTGTCCCATCCCTCATTCGAGCATTGAAGATGTCATAACTAGTCTTGTGCCTCTTAATGTCATCGGGAGTGCCAAAAGACTCATTCAATATTTGAAGCATGTCTTCTGGCTAAGCATTCTCGAAGCTATAATTGAACTTATCGCTCATAGCTGCTAGCATGATACAACACACCATGATACAGTCGTTGAGCCACTTCTAATAAGTGTCTCGAACTGTGCCACATGCATTTTGAGCTGGCTCCTTACATGCAGGATCTATCAAAATATACAAAATCTGCTCATGCTCTAGGATAATTTTTAGCTTTCGATATCAACTATCAAAATTTGGTCTCGTTAAATTATCACTATCTAATAGTGATCGAAGCGATAGAATAGTGGCCATAATTGCATAAAAAAAAATCAAAAACCTAGTTAGTATGTGAATTAATAAGACTAAAGACTTAGACTTTAGTCTAAAGGTTTTTTCACTATTTTATATAAATTGGTAGCCTCTATCTCTATTTCAAGAAATTACTTTAATTTTCTAGTGGGTACTAGAATCCACATAGACTACACATAAGCCCGACTTTGGTCGGCCAACCCATGTACATCTATGGATAGATTCTTAACCAATTACTTCTATAAATAATTTTTAGTAATCCATTTTACTCCAAAAGTCTAATCTGTAGACTTTGGCTTCCACTAAAAATGTCTAATTTGGTCCAACCATTAACATGATCGTACTTGGCACATCTAACCAGCAAATGATTAGGCCTGCTTTGGTCAGCCAACCTAACCACCATTAGAGAGACATAATCAAGCTATCATATTATGAATGATAATTTCAATAGCCAATAAGCACCAAACCTTTGGATCTCCAATGATTATCAAGCTAATGGACCTATAATCACCCAAATTAATGGGAGGCTATAATCTAGTTATCTCCATAACTATTTCATTTTAAAGGATCTAATAATTTAGAAGATTTAATTAATTCATTAGTAAGAAAAGAGAAGAAATTGATTAGCTAATCATATTCCTTCCACTGATTTCACCAAGTCAAATAAAAAAGGACTAGACTCAAGCCAGTCTTATCGGCACCTAAATCAGTCACACTGATTTACCTAATTGACATGGGTTAGCACGAATCAACTAGTGATCTAATCAAAATTTAATTTACCATGTTAGCCAAATAAGTGAGATCAATCGAAGGGGTATGCCATTAACTCATCAAAGATTAAATCAATGTGAGTAGCTTTCAATTAAAAATCATCAATCAAAACTGCCAAACTTACCTTAGACACCAACTGGTTAACTAGATTTGACTCGATCAACCTAATAATTTTGGCTCAACTACTAAGCCAAAATCAAGTCCATTTAGTTCTTATTAAAGATATAGACTTAACCAACTATAACTATTGCAATTGATCTAGAGTGTTCTTGATCTAATCTAAGACAACATTTGGTTAGATTTGATCAACTACTTTTGACTAGTCCATTCTTTAATTCTAACCTTATATCTAATCCAATTAAATGACCTGATATGCTAACTGATGAATCCATTAATCCATGAGTTTTGAAAATGTCTTAGGATCTTTAATTCATAATTTTAGAGCCTAAATAATACTCAATTCTTAATTAAGTTCAAGGCTGATGGATTGGGGTTCGGTACTTTAGAACTAATTTATGTTTGCATAAAAATTTTAGAAATAAATTTTGTAAAATAAATTTTAAAAATAAATATCAAAAATTAATTTTAAAAATAAATCATAAATTAATTATATCTCATCTAATAATTTTATGATTTATGTTCATAGATCAGCACATACTAGGATAACCTCTCTACTATAAGAGGTACATCTTACAGCAAGAAAATCTTATAATTAGTATATGTGATCTATTATTTTTCAAAATTTTATTGAATGATTTATTTAGATATAATATAAACAATCAAAATTAGATCCAAACATGCATGTAAATCATGTTATAAGAACCTATGGCTCTGATACCACTAAAAGAAAATCGACTGGCATTCTAAGCATATTTAGAACTTTTTAATATAAAAATAAAAGATTAAATATTTTAATTTATTTTATATACTTAGGATCAGATCTAAAATATCTACCTAAAGATCTATAATATAAAAAATAATATGTATAAAAATCTAAAAAATAAAAACATCGATATCGTTCACATCGATGTAGAAACCTAGATCTAACTTCTAGATGTAATAGTTTAGATTTAGAACCTTATACCTGAGCGTGGATCGCTGATCTCTATTGTTGAAATTTTTAGATGAGAAAATCTAAATATCACTTGTAGTTGCATGGGATGTCCGGCCTCTACAGATCATCCACTCGAAGTCCTATGCTGATTCGATCTTTTGGGACTGCTAGATCGCATGAAGATCATATGTCGGATAGATCTGATCTCTTCTCATTCTTCAAGCCTCTTGGAATTTACAAAATCAAAGATCAGTCATTGGAGGATGAAGGGAAGAGGAAGAAGAATAAAAAAACTTTTTCCTCTCTTGTACATTTTCTTTCTTCCAAAACCAAAATGCTATATCAGGGCTTGAACTCTCACCCTAAGGAAGATTATTTTCTTCTCTCTTTCTCTCACACCTTAAAGGCTTCCCACCCAGGTTCTTTATGACCAAAAGAAAGTTCAGCCACCTCACTCTCTGAAAATATTTGGTGAAAATTAGATGGGATATCACGCACAAAAAATAATGACTTAAATAAATCGGGTGGCAGCTATTTGGATAAAACTAGGTTTAGGGTTTGACCTTCATCCAAACTCTTTGGATTAGAGTTTAAAACCAACCAAAGTCTATCCAGAGTGGCATAAGAAACATCTGAGCATGGACCCTCTTATCACACACAAATCCTAATTTGCATGAGAGAGAGAGAGTTGTGTGAGATTAAAAGTTGGTGCAAGGGAGAGGTTGGCACATGAAGGAAGTCCAACTAGTTTGAACTCTTAATTCTTTATCCAATTCTAATTAGATTAGAACCAGATTAATAAGATTAAACACCATCCAATTAGGCTCTAAATTGATTTAATTAAATTCTAATCAAATCAGTATTTGATTAAGTCAAAGTCCTGATCAAATCAAGAATCAATCTTTCTTAGCGATTAAGTTATCTCATAATCTAATCAGGTCAAATCAAATTAAATCAAATTCAATTAGATTTGATCTAAATCTTTTTGCTTAATCAAATTGAGCTAATTAGTAATCTTATTACTAACTAATTCTTCAATGATAGATTTTCAATCAATAGGACTCCTGACCATAAAGTTCCTATCTAGTAGGACTCTTGACCATAGAGTCTCCATCTAGTGGGATACTAGATCATAGAGTTCCAGTCAAGTAAAACTCTTCATCATAGTATCCTAGCTTAGTGAGACTCCTAATCATAGAATTCTAGTCTAGTGGGACTCTTGATCATAGAGTCTCCGTCCAGTGAAACTTTAGAGTCTTAATTTGATGGGACTTTCGATTAGCCACATGATCTAATAGGTACTTCTTTTGAGTGTGATCCCATAGGTTTGAACCTAAACTGATAGCATTTGGATCAATTCCTATATCAATCAAAGTGACCATCTAGTAATGATACCCAATGTCCGGATAAATTGAATGTACATGAAACAACATTCAGAATGTAATATCCCGAACCAAAAAAATAATAGATTAAAAAATTTATGCTCATGTATGTATGGCATAGTAATTCATGTATGATATATTTGAATATAAATTATGACTATCTGCCATTTCGAGTCCTAAAAATCTTTTAAGTCTGGAATCTAGCACCTATATGGGGAGCTATACAAAATATGATTTTTTTTGAAATAAAAATTAACGATAATTGATCCCTGGATGTTGGTGAGTCACAAAATGACTTGTAATAAATCTTAAGATCTTTTAACCTACTCATTCTAAAGAAAGAAAGTTTTAAAATTTGGAATTTTGGAAAGTTTGAACTGGAATCCAAGTTTTGATATCTGATTCTTGAGGATTTTAATTATTTTGATATTTTTATTGATTTTAACTAGGGTGTATTTCCGAATTCATATTTATATTTTAAAATTAATGGATATTAACTTAAAATAACTAAATATAAATAAGAAGAGTATTAAGCAAGTAGCATGATCAAAAATAAAATTTTTGAAACCTAGGGGTTCACGCTGACTCAAGTCTCAGGCTACAAAAAACTAATTTCTGCATTCCTGAGAGAGCCAGCTTGATTTGAGTTTGAGCTGACCTGAGTGACACTTGAGCTAACCCGAGTTGGGGTCGAGCCAGCTCAATCAGTGAAAAATTCTAGGAGCAGGTTTTAACTAAGAGGGTTTTGAATTATATTTTTAAATTAATTTTTCAAGATATGAATGAGTAGCTTGAGGACATTAATAAATAGTTAAAAATTCATCTGAGCAACACCTGTGGAGCCTAAAATTACGTGGATTCTTACTGGAATGACACCTAGCAAAATTTTCCAAGTTTAATGCTTTTTCTAAATAAAACACCACTAGTTCTTTTGGTTACTATTTAGCCTCCTATGTTTTTTAGAGAGGACAGAAGAGGGAAGAAAGCTGGAGAGGGTCTTGTTCTTAGTCAAAATAAGGGAGGATCAATTAGGAAATAGTGTGATTTAGTGATAAACGAAGTGAAAGGAAGAGAGAAAGTGCTGAAATTGAGGAAGCAAGGAAACCTATTTGGCTGGTGGCAGAATTTATTAGTCGAGGTAAGGATTCTAATTTCTAAACTAAGTTTAAATTGAGTTTTCAATTTTTGTTATTAGATTTGAGGGTTTAGTAAGTTAATTTATGTATCTATCCTTGAATTTGAAGATGAATCATATTATTATGATGTTGAAGTTGCTTAAATAGTTTATCTATGTGTTGAACACATGGTTAGCTGAATCTAAAATCAATTATGAGAATGGAAATAGAATCAAATATATGGAAAGTTCTAAATTATGTTGAAGCTAGACTAAACCTAAGCTAAAACAAATAAGATGGAATAAATATAAGTAGGAAAATTGAAGTAGGAATATGGAAGCAAAATAGATGTAGTTTTGATTTTGAACCGTATGATATGAGTTCTAATCAATGTTTATTGATGATATTGGAAAGAAAAAGAGTTGGAAAAGTACTTGAGTAAGCCAATTAGCTAGTACCTAGTTGAGGTAAGTGAATTCCATCTTTGTATGGTATTTTTACTATATTTTGCTAAGAAAAAATATTATTTGAAAAGCAAGATATTCTCTTGATAGTTTATAGCTTATGTTGATTTCATATATATATGGTTTGAAAACCATTGAAACAAGGAATGATTTCTTGACAGCTTTTGCACATTTCATAAGCAAGTATATGTATGTTAGGATATCAGCTACTCTGATACCACTTATTAAAGATCTAGTATTGATGAATTGCGATAGAAAGAAAGAAGAAAATAAAATTAAAAAATAATCAAGTACATGAATCAGCCCAAGAGCTCGCCTCCATGGGACATACAAAGCTCCACTGTGAAAGAAAAAAATAGGTACAAGAGGAGAACATCCACTCTCAACTCACCGTACATAAACCTCTCTCGACTAGAAGCTACCCTTATAAAAGCTCTCTCAGAATTCCAAGAAGATCCTTAGAAGCTGCAAGATGCTCACAGCCTCCTTATCGAATGCTATGCACCTGTTGCTTCTCTCTCTCATGGGCTGCACATACTCGATGCTCTACCAAGCTTCTCTCGACAACTGCCTGAGCCTCTCTTTGTGCCTCTCACACCATGCACACCATCCTACTCCATAGCATCTCAACCCTTTAAATAGGATGAGAATCCTCTTCTTAATAGTTTTCAAGAGTCCTAACAAGGCTCTTTCTCCTAATATGAGTCGAACATGATCTTGATGGAGTCTTAAAATATTTTTCAATCTTTAGATCATGATCGCAACCCTCCATGCCCACTGGATCCTATGGTCCACGTGCAACTCCCATAGATCCTTTGGATTAATCACAATCCGAGTCCAAATAGAAAATCCCATCCTGTTCTACTCATTTTTATCAAATTGGCTTGATTAAGGATCGAGCTGGCTTGACTGCATCTTGCCTGAACTCCTACTTTCTGTCTAGCTGAGAGGGCTAGCTCGACTGTGGTTTGAGCTGGCTCGATCTCATCCTAAGTCACCTTGATCCTGTATTTGAGCCAACTCAACTATTTGCTGATATTGATTCTTCTCTACTGTGGATCAAATTCAAGATATTAAATTCTAACAATCTCCATCTTGACTCGATATTCAACCTCCACCTGACTTTTAGAGCTTATGATCCATCTCGCCCCCATGCCCTAGGGCATGCCTGCTATCTCATGGATAAACAAATGTGGGAGTTGAATCGGGCTGCTCGATTTCACCTCCATCATGGACTGTGTCCACTTTGATCAAAGACTTGCTCGAAAAAGTCTTCTACGATAATAGAAACTTTACTCTACGATATCGCCTCTCATCCTTCTGTGTCTCCCATCTCATGCCCGATCCATCTTTACCTGGAGCTCCACCTTGCACTAGGCTCCCTCTAGCTCTTAAAGCTCTACCTCGCATTGGGTTTCCTACCAGATTATAATGTCCTTTCATCTTCTTTTTTTCCTCCAATATGATCCTATCACCATGCATGACCTTTAGGATTTCATCATCAGTTATCCACCTATAGCCATTTAAATTCAGTCTACTTAGTAAGATAAATTCCTCTTGAAATTGGATACGTATCGGACCTCCCCCAATCTTCTCACTACACCATGTTGACCTTGAGATTGATTTTGATGATTCCAAAATATTGAGTATATTATTTTTCTAATCATATGTTTCAAGAATGTATGTACGATTTTTTAAGTATCCAAAATAAAGAATTTATCTCAAGAATAAATCCTCTCAAGATGCCATGCCAAAAAACTTAAAAGAGTAAATTCATACATATTTGGATGGCTTCGTATGAAGAAAGTATGATTGAAAGAAGATAAATTAAAATTGAAGGAAGTAATTATGTTTAAAAGAGTTTAAAGTCAAGAAACTCAAGTTTAGAAGGTCAAATATTAAAGAAAAATGAAGTCAGAATTTATCAAGATGTCTCAGATTTTTTTTGAGAGCTCTTAAGTGGTCTGGCATAATGAAACAGTATTCTGACATAGTCTCGAGAGGTTTTGAGTTGAACTCGAGATGTCTCGTTCTCAAGAGATAGAAACTTCATTTTTGTGCTTTGAGAGTGAGAGATCTCATAGATTTCTCGAGAGGTCTCATAGTTCTGGTGAGACGTCTCATGAAAAATTGAGAGGTCTCAAAATCTGACGAGAGATCCCATAAAAAATCGAGAGGTCTTAGTCTACGCAGACAACCTTCAACGTATAGTTTTTCAATAGCTATTTTTTGACCCCAATGGCTATTTCAGAGCTTCTAATGGCTATGAACTCTCACTCCAACTTTCTCTAAAGGTATTTAAAGGTGGAGAATCAATTGAAAAAAATAGAAAAAAGAGATTAAGGGATTTAGAGAGAGAATCTTTCATATTTTATGAGGAACATTGAATATCCAAAGAAAAGAAAAAAGAGAGGAGTGTTGTGCACAGATTTCAGTAAGCCTTCAAAGCAATCTTCTCTAACATCTTCCATATTCTCTCAAGCATAATTTGAAGAAAAGCCAAGTTTCGACCGAAAACATTATCGGCTTATTCTTTAGGATTTAAAAGAGCTAATACTCTATTTTTTATATTGTGCTGAAACTTTATTTGTATTTTTTGATTTCTTTATAAGTTTCTTTGGAGGAAAGAAACTTAGAATTTAGGCCCATCCAATCCCAAAATTAGATATTATAGGTTTTGGTTGGTGATCCCAAAAAACTAGTTGCATTGTTAGTGAACCCAAAAAACTAACGATGTTAGATTTTGGTTGGTGCTCCAGTGAAAACCAACTAGGTTTGTTTGTGAGCCTAAAAAAATAAACACACTATAATTAAGGGTAGATTATAGTAGAATTTCTAAGGAAAGCTTGGAAAGTGGACGTAGGAGTGGGTTGCTCCGAACCACTATAAATCTTTGTATATTTGTATTGTGCTTTTTTCTTCTATCTCTCTATATACTTTGCATGCTTATAATTCTTACTTTACTTTCATAGTTTGATTTGTTATCTTAATCCCACTGCTCATATTATATACATCTCATCCTCACTACTTAGATTAAAATCAAAGCACATAATTGCTTAGATTTAAATTTGGCCAAAGCTTTTATAAGAACCTAATTCACCCCCGCCCCCCTTCCTCTTGGGTTGCTACCTCTGGGCAACAATTGGTATCAGAGTAGGTGCTCTATTATTGATTATTGACCTAACCATCTAAAGCTAAAGATTATGGCAACCCAAATGGAGTCTTTATTTATTGAAGGATATTTTATAGATAGACCTTCACATTTTAATGGCTCACATTATAGTTATTGGAAAGCATGCATGCGCATCTTCATACAACCACATGATTATAACCTATGAAAGATTATAATCGATAGCTCACACATTCCCAAAACATTGAAAGAGCATGTTAAAGAAATGGCCCAACTTAATGCTAAGGCCATGAATATACTTTATTGCTCCTTAGAGTTAAATGTATTTAATGCAATTTCTTTATGTATTTCAACAAAACATGTATGGGAGAAATTAAAAAAAAATTACAAGGAAGCAAATCAAATAGAAGAATCAAGCTTCCAAGAAGAAAAAGAAGCTCACCCCAACCTATGCCTTATGTCTCGTGAAGGATGAAAAGAGGATGAAAAGGAAGAAACAAAAGAAAAAGAAAGCATCAATTAAGGGGGAAGCAAAGCAAAGAAGAAAAGAATGAGAAAAAGGAAAGAAAGCATCGTAAATCCTTGCTTGATGGCTCAAAATGATGAGGTAAGCATTGATAATTCTTCTAAATTTATATTTGATGAGCTTCAAGAAGCCTTTAATGAACTTATGAATGAATTTAAAAAGTTAAGACAGAAAAGTAGGGAGCTTAGAAAGAATAATTTCAATTTAATGGAAGAAAATAATTCTTTAGCTAAAGAAAAAGAAAATCTGATTAAATTTGAAAATTTTTTAGATAAAGAAATTCTTGAGCTTAAAAAAAAAATGATATTCTAAAATCTTTCCTAAAAGAAAATGAAAATCTTTTAATTGAAAAGAAAGAGCCCTTGGAAGAAAACAAAAAATTAAAAAGAGAAGTTGAGGTTTTGAAATTTATAGCTAAAAGGTTTATAATTAGCTTTGAAAATCTTCAATCCTTGGTAAAATCCAATGTAGCTATTTTCAATAAAACAAAAATCGGTTTTAATACTTCAAGAAAATAGCAAACAACAAAAGGTATTTTTACAAGAGCTTCCATCAAAGATCATTCTTTTAAGTGCTTTAAATGTAATCAAATTGGCCACAAGATTTTGGAATGCAACTTTAAAAGAATTGGTCAAACCATGATAAGATAAATTTGGATTTCAAAAGGAACCTTAAATACTAACTCCTATGGACCCAAGATGGCTTGGGTACCAAAAATTATAAAGTAATTTTGTAGGTATACAAAGGATACAATGAAGCTAAAAGAAGAAAATTTTTATGGATGCCTTGGAAATGAAAATAGATGGATGGTGCTATTTGGTAAAATCTAAACTATTCTCACACCATGCCATCTTTATTTGCTAAATATATTTTGATTATTAATTAGCATAATTATTAAGCATGTTTTATTGATTTTGATGATTTATCATTGCTTAAAATGATCATACTCTATGAATTGAAAGTTTGATGTATTAACTTTAATGATTTGTTAATATGTACGCATATGATAACTCCTTTCATGTTTTGATAAGTATGATTAATTTTGATGCTTGCAATAATTTGAAAACTTTGATTTTAAAGATTAATATGCTCTCCTCTATATATCATGCTGTGGATGAAATGATTTATTTTGAAATTCAACATAATATTTTAAGTCTCCCCATATCAATTTTATAATTAATAAATTTAAATTAAAAGATTCTTATTGGATATGAATGTTTTAAATTGCTAAATATTCATAGAGAACTTCAGTTTTAATTATTGGATAGCAAATAACTTACTATTGCCATGTATCTGGTTGATTTATCTTTTGGCAAAAAGAAAAGAATGTCTTTGCTTTAAATATGATTTTACACAGCTATATGTTTGATAAGATATCATTTGAACTAAATTCAAAAATACATATTTTTTTTAAATCTAATTGCTTGATATTTCTTATGAAAAGGAAGAAATGATCTTTTTGAAGAATGACCAAAAATTTCTTTATGATTTGCCTTAACTAATTTGCTGATACAATTCAAATTAATTTATCATTCTAAATTCTTAAATTATTTAATTTGAATTAATTCATCTTGATTTAATTCAAAACTAAAATCATTGGTATCAAACTAAATTTGCAAATTAATCTTTAAATGGTATTGAACCAAGAAAATCATGATTTGATTTAAAACTTAGTTTAATTGGTATCAAGAAAATCTTTCAAAGAAATGACTCTGTTTGTTAAAGAAAGAAGGAGAAAATATTAAAGAAGAAGTAATCATTTAATAAAAAAGATCTTTAAAATTAAAAATATATTTTAAATTTTAAAAATCTAAATTTAGTGGTTAAATTTATGTTGAATTTGCTTGATTTGAAATAAAGAAGAGAAGAAAGTTGAAAAGTAAATTAATCTTGCTATAAGTATGAAAAATAGGAGGAGAGATATTTTCTAGCTTGATTTGATTAAAAATTTTTTGACTAATTTGAAAACATATTCTTACTCCAAGGAATAAATTTTGAAACTCATTTGAAAATTTAAATTTGATCCTAAATTTCTCATGTGCATTGCAAAATTCTTATGAATTATTTATTTTAAAATAATATTTTACTCAAAGCAATGAATTTGAAAATGTGACTATCTTATGCTTTGATACTGTTTATTTTACTTTGCTCGATACATTTTTGATACATACCTTTTTCAAATCTAATTGACCAAAATTTCTTAAGAAAAAAAAGTTAGAATATTAAAGTATATATTATGCTTGATTTCATATTCAAATATTTTGAAAAGCTCTATTCCTCTTAAAACTTAAAAGTGCATATTTAAAAATCTGAATAAAGATCATATTCATTCAAAAGAGGGAAAACATATAATATTTAAATTTAAGCTAATTTTTGAAATTAAAATAAATATTTGAAACTTATTTTGAGTCAAATGATAATTTTTCAAAAGGGAGATGATTCATTGAAATTGATTTCATGAATTTAATACATCTCTCAATATAATGCTTTGATGTTGATTTTGATGACTCATATAAATTAATTTTTTGAACATAATGTAATTCTTACTTTGATACAATTATATTATTGATTTTGATGATTATTTCTTATTTCTTTTCCATGAGCTTTTTGATGCTCTCAAAAAAGGGGAGAGGAATGTTAATTATATGCTTGAAGAAACTCAATGAATTGTATTGATGCTTGAAATAAAAATTTTATACTCACTGATATGAATTGAAAATATTTTTTTATGAGTATATGAAATATGTGCAATGAACCAAAAGAATAATTGAGAACATTCATGAAAGTACTCATTCATGTGTTTAATTTATACTTCATGATACTTTTTAGCAAAATGCATAGAAATACATTATTTGCTTTTATTATGCATATACTCAAAATTTTATCATCATCAAAAAGGAGGAGATTATTGACCCTGAGATTAATTTTGATGATTCCAAAATATTAAGTATATTATGTATCTAATCATGTATTTCAAGAATGTGCGTAGGATTTTTCAAGTATCCAAAATGAAGAATTTATCTTAAGAATAAATTCTCTTAAGATGCCATGTCAAAATACTTAAAGAAGCAAATTCACACATATTTGGATGGCTTGGTATGAAGAAAGTATGATTGAAAGAAGAGAAATTAAAATTGAAGGAAGCAATTATGTTTAAAAGAGTTTGGGACCAAGAAACTCAAGTTTGAAAGGTTAAATATTGAAGAAAAATGAAGTCAGGATTTTTCAAGATGTCTCGGATTTTTTTTTGAGAGCTCTCGAGTGGTCTGGCATAATGAAATAATATTCTGGCACAATCTCAAGAGGTCTCGAGTTGAACTCGAGATGTCTCATTCTCAGGAGATAGAAACTTCATTTTTTTGCTCTGAGAGCGAGAGGTCTCATAGATTTCTCGAGAGATCTTGTGGTTCTGGCAAGATGTCTTGTGAAAAATCAAGAGGTCTCGAAATCTAGCAAGAGGTCTCATAAAAAATTGAGAGGTCTCAATCTGCATGGACAGCCTTCAATGGATAGTTTTCCAACAGTTATTTTTTAACCCTAACAGCTATTTCAAAGCTTCCAATGGCTAAGAACTCTCACTCCAACCTTTTCTAAAGGTATTTAAAGGTGGAGAATCAATTGAAAAAAATAGAAAAAAGAGATTAAGGAATTTAGAGAGAGAATCTTTTAGATTTTGTGAGGAACATTGAATATCCAAAGAAAAGAAAAAAGAGAAGAGTGTTATGCATAGATTTCAGTGAGCCTTCAAAGCAATCTTCTCCAACATCTTCCATATCCTCTCAAGTATAATTTGAAAAAAAGTCAAGCTTCAATAGAGCATATTATCAGCTTATTCTTTAGGATTTAAAAGAGCTTATACTGTATTTTTTATATAGTGCTGAAACTTTACTTGTATTTTTTGATTTCTTTATAAGTTTCTTTAGGAGAAAGAAACTTGGGGTTTAGGCCCATCCAAGCTCAAAATTGGATATTGTAGATTTTGGTTGGTGATCCTAGAAAATCAACTGGGTTGTTAGTGAATCCAAAAAACTAATGGTGTTAGATTTTAGTTGGTGCTCCTATGAAAATCAACTAGGTTTGTTTGTGAGCCTAGGAAAATAAACACACTATAATCAAGGATAGATTATAGTGAAATTCTCAAGAAAAGCTTGAAAAATAGACGTAGGAGCAGATTGCTCCAAACCACTATAAATCTTTGTATTTGTGTTGTGCTTTTTTCTTCTATCTCTCTATATACTTTGCATACTTATAATTCTTACTTTACTTTCATAGTTTGATTTTGTTATCTTAATTCCACTGCTCATATTATATACATCTCATCCTCACCACTTAGATTAAAATCAAAGCACATAATTGCTTAGATTTAAATTTGGCCAAAGCTTTTATAAGAATCAATTCACCCCCCCTCTTGGGTTGCTACCTCTGGGCAACACACCATCATGTGTCCTCCAATTGACCATCCCAATGCGTTTGATCACACAGCTCGATCCATCTGACAGATAAATAGTGCCCTCACTACTCTTTAAGGAGTTAAACTATTTCTCTTTACAATAAACATGATATGTGCATGCAAAATCTAAAATTCATTACTGAAAAGAAGTAGATACCTCATCAGATATCTCTAGGACATCATCCTCTAACTCGCTACTGGCCATCACTATAGTAACCCTTGTTCGATCCTTGAGTTATGGATAATCCTTGACTCAATGCCCCAACTCATCGCACCTATAGAATTTGATCTTATTAGGATCCCTCATCTTGGACCTAGATCATCTTCCTCATGATCCTATGCCTCTCTATCTACTGCCTCCTGCTCCTCCAAAAATTGCCAATGCTGAGCTGTCACCATCTGAGCTCGAAGCTGGGTTCTTCCTTCAGAGAATCTCATTCTGGAGTATCACTGTAGTAACCTCATCTATCTTGATGGTGCTCTTTCCTACTAGAAGAGCAATCACGAAGGACATATATAAAGGAGGAAGTGATGCTAGCAAGAGCAATGCCCTGGTCTTCTTCTCAACTTTTTCGCTAATGCTGAGGAGGTCGGTAAGGATCTTTTGAAAATTGGATAGATGCACTCGTATGCTCTAGCCTTTGTCCATTTGCAGCTAGTAGAACTGCCTCCAAAGGAATAGCATGTTGGTGAGTGACTTCGCCATATATAATTCCTCAAGCTTCGAGTACAGCATCATCAAAAAAATCTCATCAAGTACATGGATCACGACATCATCTGCTAGGTACAAGTGGATTGTGCTCACTATCTGCATCTAAATCCGCTTTCAATCCTTCACCTCCATGGTAGCTGGCATCTTATTGTACAAGAGAGTATCGATCAACCCATGTTGGATGAGGACATTCTTTACCCTATCTTGCCATAAGAAAAAATTATCCTTTCCATCGAACCTGTTGATCTCCACTTTGATTGTGCTTATCTTCTCCATATTCTTCAATCTCTATCCACTGCTGCAATCTATGCTTCGATACTATCTAGCTCTGATACCAATCTATTGGGATATCAGCTACTCTGATATCACTTATTAAGGATCTAGTACTGACAAATTATGATAAAAGGAAAGAAGAAAATAAAATAAAAAAATAATCAAGTACATGGATCAGTCCAAGAGCTCACCTCCACAAGGCATGCAAAGCTTCATTATGAAAGAGAAAAATAGGTAAAACAGAAGAACATCCACTCTCAACTCACCGTACATAAATCTCTCTCAACTGAAAATAATCCTCACAAAAGTTCTCTCAGAATTCTAAGAAGACCCTCAGAAGCTACAAGATGCTTTGTCCTCATAGCCTCCTCATCGGATGCTATGCACGTATTGCTTCTCTCTCTTATGGGCTGCACGTACTCAACGGTCTACCAAGCTCCTCTTGGTGGCTACCTGAGCCTCTCTATGTGCCTCTCACACCATGCAGGCCATCCTGCTCCATAGCATCTCAACCCTTTAAATAGGATGAGAATCCTCTTCTTAGCAGTTCATAGGAGTCCTAACAGGCCTCTTTCTCCTAATATGAGTCGAACATGACCTTGATCAAGTCTTGAAATATTTTTTAATCTTTAGATCATGATCACAACCCTCTATGGTTGTTGGATCCTGTGGTCCACGCGCAACTCCCATAGATCCTTTGAATTAATCTCTGAATCCAAATAGAAAACCCCATCCTATTCTATTTGTTTTCATCGAGTCAGCTTGGTCAGTGGTCTAGCTGGCTCGACTGCATCTTGTCCAAACTCATGCTTTCTATCTGCCTGAGAGGATCAATTCAGCTATAGTTATCTGAGCTAGCTTGACCCCATATTTGAGCCAGCTCGACTGCTTGTTGATACTAATTCTTCTCTACTATGGATCGAATTTGAGGTGTCAAATTCTAACAATGTACATAGTTTTAAAAGCATGACTTTAGTGATTTTAAACATGTTCCATAATGAACTCTTATATGATTTAATTTCTTCAAGGTTGATTTTTGTTTATGTGCCATGGGGCTTATTGATGTTTGTAAGCATGGACAAGCTGCTCATAGGAATAGTAAATCCTATGAGATTTTATTGTTCTGATATCATTGAGATAGGCTGCTCATAGGGATGGTGTACTTACGAGATTGTGTTGTCCTTATGGTGATAAGGCAGGCTACTCATAAGAATCCTATAAGAGTGTGTTGTCTCAATAAAAGCAATACTTATGAGATTGTATTATCCTTTTGGTGATAAGACAGGCTGTTCATAAGAAACCTTATGGGAGTGTGTTGTTCTTTGGTGATAAGGCAAGTTGCTTATAGGATTGGTCCATTCATGGAAGTGTGTTGTCCTTTTGTTGATAAAACAGGCTACCCATAGAATCGATCAATTTATAGTAGTGTGTTGTCATGGCATGGTCAAAGATAAGCAGTTGTTTATATTTCAGAAAAAGCTTTTATATGATTTATCTGTATTGACATGCAATTATTTGGAATCTTATTAGTAGCATGATATACATGATATTATAAGAGTTATAGCTATCTCATTTTTCTCCATGTTGGTTTATAAATGTTTGAAAGCTTATTAACAGCATGTTATGCATAGTATTATGATGATTAAATCTATTTGTTTGCCATTGTTAGATGAATAAACACTCACTGAGACTTCTTAAGTCTCACCCCTTACTCTTTCCTATTTGCAATTTTGGAGTATCATAGCTTAGAAGTATGTTTCAGCATATCTATCAGTAGTATCTTTTAAGAAGATGTTGATCATGTGTAGTAGAGAAAGAGGCAGTTGATAAATTTGAGTTGTATTATATTTTATGGTTGTTTAGATCAGAAATAGTTATATGTATATATTTTAGTTTCTTTTGAAATGGCATGTATTAAAAGAGTGATTTTATGAAAAAAATGTATATACAAAATGTAGTTTTATAAATGAATTGTTGAGTTGTTGATATGAAGTGAAAAAGTTAAATTAGAGTGCTTATTTTAGCAAGCTAAGGAATTTAAATTGGAATGCTTGTGTTATAGATTAAAGGATTGATCAAATAAATTACGTTGAGCAGGTTTAAATAGTATGCAGCTTAGCCTCATCCTAGAAATCTCCTTGACCTTTAGATAAGGGTGGGGTGTGTTACCGTCATCCATAGTTAGTTAGGGGTGGGGTATTACATAGAACCTACTTGAATATATTATCTTATAATTCATCCCTTTGACCCTAAATGCTGAGAGGATGACCTAAGGTTTAACTATTAATCCTAATCAAGTAGTATATTCTATTTCAAATTTTGAATCCATCACATGGATTGCCCCAATTGAGGTCTTGCTAAATTGAAATACAATGATGCACTATCTCTAGTTTTACTTGAAGAGGTCAATCCCATCTTGACTAATGCATCGACTTAATAAGTACTTGATTGCATCTAAAAATCTTTCATCACTGAATTAAAAATTTAGGTAGTCTGGCACCAAAGTACAGTGAGTTGCTTACAAGTCATCTTGGTGATCTTAAGTCTGAGGGATACTTATATTCATATTCCTTCTAAGCAAGTCTTGATAGTAGAATGCTTCAGTATGGTCATGTTTAGTGCAGATATAATCCTATATCTCACTTGTATGCCATACCAGTGTCTCCACAATTTTTGGTTAAGAGGACAATCAATCAATATGGTACATAACAACCTATACTTGATATGGCTATCATCTTTATAATAGCATATATCGTTTGATTGCAAACAGGTTTAAGGACTAAATGATAAATCCTCCTTTATCAATTCTAAATAGTCCTAGGAACTTCATCATACTATAGGAGTTTGTTAGAAGATGTACATATTTGTGATGAAAAAAGTCAAATATTATTTTAGTAATTATCAATTCACATATATTTACATAAAATAGTTCAACCATCAAGAGGTTGATGATTGGCTTTAGAACATATTTTCTAATATTATTATTATCAAAAATTAAATTTATAATATAAAAAAAAATTTAATCAACTATATTTCAACATAAAAAGATACAAACATCATTCATTCATAAGAAAAATTGGTTCAATATAAAGCAAAATCAAACTTCATTCATGCATACAAAGATACAATGATTCTAAAATCTTAAAATTCTAAAGTTTGATCATTATATAACTGAGATATTGACAACCAAAATGCAACCTAAATGCAACTCTATCCATCCTATATGTAGTCTAATCTAAACTAGGTTCTGGAGGGGCAGAGGAAGTAGGATTCATGGGCACAGAAGTATGCTGCTTGGCAAATACCTTCCTTATTGCATTTTCCATCAAAGAAGCAAGACCACTAGAAATTCAGTTATAAACTCTGTCAGATACACGCTGCACAATCTCCTCAATCTAATCTTCATCGAGTTGAATAATTGATGAAGATGTAGCAGGCATAAGATGCTCTGGCACATCTCTCTCTTCCCCTTCCTTATCTGCCTTGACCTACTGACCATCAATCTTTGTGAATTTTATCCTTATCATTGACTTCAAATTATGTGTGATAGTACTATAGTTTCTTACTTGGTTCGTATTGGAGGAAAAATAGCTCCCGTCGAAGTCCAATAGGATGTCTGATCTTGGTATGATTTCATCTATAGTCACGGCAACCAAGACCGAACTTCCACCAAGCTATTCTCCTACTCCAACCAAATTCAAGAAGGTCAACGTTCAGCCCATGTATGTTAGATGACCTTTTCAATTACAATCATCAACTCTCTTCCAACAACTATAGATCCCACCAATGGCATGATGGACTATTTTCGAATGAGCTTAAACAAAGAAAAGAGTCATCATTTGGTTGATTATGATTTTAGACTTGAGATGGACAGTAGGACTCCAAGTATAGAATCCCAACACAACCTAACCTCACCTGGTGGCCGAGCTCAAAGATAGTCGATCTCCTAGTAGAATTTCTTCACTGTAGATCATCAAACTCATCAATCTTAGAAACTGGAGACCTTGGCCAGTCGAATTTCTCTTCAACTGAATTTCTCTCCGACCAAATTCCTCTCCAGCCAAATTTTTCTATAGCTGAATTCTTTTACTCCATCCAATGAATGGTAGATCTTGGTACTCTTGCACCAAGGACCTCAACTAAGCAAACCTGAGTCAGTGAAAGGATTTTGCCATCAATATAAGTCCAAACTTCCCCCTAAGAAGTCGAACATGAAAGTGGCCGAACTTTTGAAAATAGCTAAAGCAATGCCAGCAAGAAGCCCAGAGTCTTAACGTTCATCCATCTTAGCTCCTAGTCGATCTTGGGTCTCTATTATCTCGATCAAGCTCCTTCAAGAAAGTATGGCTGTAGTCCTCATTGAAGATTCTACAATTTTCTCTCTGACCTCTAGTTTGAATGCCCATATTTTCTTTTGACCGACTTTGAAGGTAGCCAAACTCCTAGAAGCTGTCAAAAGTAGTCTCGACAAAATTTAATCACAAGCCCACCATTAGCTACCTGGAAGCCAACCTTCAACTTCAGACAGTCAGATTTTGAATTCTCCATCCCAACATGAACAACTTGCCACAAGGAAGAAGCCTTCAACCTCTCACGCAAACTCCAACAAATGAAACTCAACTACCTACAAGTCACGATAAATGACAGTCCACTCTTCATAATGTTGAAAAATGTGTCCTAAAGCCAATCATTTAAGTAGTAGATGATTGGAATTAGTATATGAATTATCTAATTATAATAGTTATTTGACTGGTTTATCATAAAAGTTCTATCTTCCTTAAATAAACTCCTAAATTATGATGAAGTTCTTAGAATCACAATCAATCGATAAAGAAAGATTTATCGAATGGTTCTTAAACTGTTCATGATCAAATGATAAGTTATTAATAAGGATGAGAACATATCAAGTGTAGGTCGCTGTATACCATATGCATTGGTTGTCCTCGTAATCAAGTGATGTGGAGACACTGGTATGGCATCCAGATGAGATGTAGGAGTACATTGTACTGAACATGACCAATGTAGTACTCTACCATCAAGAGTAACTAACTAAGACCAATGGATATAAGTATCTCTCCAACCTGAGATCACCATGATGACATGCAAGCAACTCACTGTACTTTGGTGTTGGACTATCTGTATTTCTAATATAGATTCGAAAGATTTCTAGGTATACTCAAGTACTTGTGAAGTCGGTGTGTAAGTTAAGATGGGATTGACCACTCTTGATTAACTTTAGGAAGAGAATGACTCGTTGTGTTTCAATTTAGCAAAACCTAGGCTTGGGTAATCCTCGTGAGGAGTCACGAAATTTGCAAAATTTTGAGACACAATAGAGATGACTTGTATGAATGTTGACAGCATACTTGAAGTCATCTTGGATATTATTGATCAAAGAAATAAATTATATGATAACCATGGGTCAGGGTTCTAAGAATGTTGCTTTGTATACATTCAATCTATCCAGACGTCAGGAACCATTGCTAGATGGTTACTTCGACTGGTACAAAAATTAGTTCCTGTACTACTGGCTTAGGTTCAAACCTATGAGATCACACACATTAGAGATTGTAATCTGATCAAATGGTTAATTGATGATTGAGAATCATTCTAAGGTCAAACATTTAATGGGATTGATGTTTGACCTAATGCTAGTGTTATAGGAGAATCGATTAGCAATTGAATTGCTAATTAGCTCAATTTGATTGAGCAATTAGGCTAAGATCAAGTCTAATTGAATTAGATTCAATTAGAATTGATTTAGATTTAATTGGATTGAGTCTAATTGATTTATTGGATAAGCCAATTGCAAGGAAGAAAAAGTCCCTATTCAACTAGGACTTAAGTGCACCTAATTTATAATTTGATTAAAATTAAATCAGATTTAAATCAGATTTAAATCTAATTTAATAAGGCTCTTAATTAGATTAGAATTTCCTATTTGTTAGGTTGACTCAAAACTAATTTGAATTGGGTTCAAAATACTTTGACCTAGTCAAACTACAAGACTCCTAGTTGGACTGGGATTCCACTTCTCCCTTTACGCCCATTAAGAAGCCATGCCAATTTCTTTTTTGCCATTAACTTTGGTTTTTGCATGAGTTTTTTCATGATAATCAGAGTTCCATGCCCTCTATTCCATTGATTATGGGAATAAGTTTGAATTGGTCAAAACTTGGAAAGTTGTTATGCCTTGATAAAGTTTTTGATTTCTAGAACCCTTCATTCGTTATGCACCCTTTTTCCCATGCCATATTATTTTTTGTTTGCCCATTTTTTGGCATTTTTCTGTGATGATTTCAGAATTCTCAATGCTATTTTTCTAGGGCAGGCATCCAAGAGTTGGATGCCCCCACAATCTCTTCAAATTTGAATCCTTAACTACCTTCCTTTGACCTAGTCTTCCATAATTGTAGGTGCCTCCTATTTTATTGGTTTTGGGCATGAGTGGGCCATGGTTTTGTTCATGCAAAATCTGAAGAGAGAGGTGTGAAGGGCATGGGAAGTTGGCATCCAAAGTAGTTGGGTGTGGATGCTCCTTTTGAGCATCAAGTTGTTGATGTAATGGTGAGAGAAAAGTAAGAGAAGCATGTCTTCTCTTAGATTTTCTTTTAGGAATTTTCCTTCTTAGTTTTGTAAGATTATTTTATGGAAAAAATCAGAGAGGAAGAACTATGAGACGTGGAGGTTGAATGCTCCAAGAAGTTGGGGCATGGTGGTTTGTTTTGGATATGATTTGATTATGTCCTGATGAGAGAAGAAGAAGAGAAGAAGGTCTTCTCTTAGGATTTTTTTAAGAGCCCTTCTTCTCCAACTTTTGTAATATTTTTCCATAAAAAAAATTTAAAGAGAGAATGAGCTATAGAGCATGAAAATTCTATAGGACAAGGTCTCCTCATGTTAAGGTAAGGAGATCAGTTTAGGACATCAATGGTTGATATCCTGAAGAGAAGATGGGTCTTCTCTTAATGGTCTCTCTTCAAGCATTTTATTTTTTGATTTTTGAAAGATCCAAAGGTTGGACTTCTTCCTTATTCCTCCTCTTATTCTTTATCTCTTGGAGTATCCAAGAGATCCAAAAAATAAATTTTAGATTAACCATCAGAAGGGATCCGCGAGAAGCTAGCACTTCGAGCGGATCTTTGTTTGATGAACCTCTAGTTTTATTGCAACCTCATATGGATCACTTGTAGAGGTCTGACGCATGTGCGGCTCCAAAGGCAACAATAAAAATCAACCATGGAGTTTTTGACCCATGCAAAGGTAAGAGATTTAATCTCTTCTCTTACCTAGATGTGATTTAGGATTTAGATCTAGAATTATGCTAGATCTAGGGTATTGATTTGATTAATACTAAACCTTTTATTTTTAGATTTAAGAATGCATTATGACGTGTTATAGGTTCTAATTGTAAGATTTAGTAATTTGATTATATGCATTTGTAGATTAAATGGTTTAATTTACAACTTTCACTGCATCATATTTCAAAAAATTTTGTAATTCATGTATGAAATCCTGCATATTTTTCATCAGTGATATCAGAGCATCTAGGTTCATTTATAATATGATCATATTTATATTAAATTAAATTTAAAAAATAAAACTCTAAAGATCGCACATACTGCTATAAGGTTTTTCTGCTATAAGATTTATCCCTTATAGTGGAGAGGTTGTCCTAGTATGTGCTGATCTATTCTTGAATCATGAATAAGTTAGATATGATCTAAATAATTTTATGATTTATTTTTTAATTTTAAATCTAAAATTAAATAGATGTTAGATCTATTTTAGATTATTTAGATTAGATATAAATAATATCGAATTACACATACTGTTATAAGATTGTCCTGCTGTAAGGTTTACCACTTATGGTGGAGAGGTTGTCCTAGTATGTACTGATTTGAATATCCTAAATCATAAATTTATTAGATAAAATCTAAAATGATTGATGATTTATTTTAAAATTTTAAATCTAATTTTAAATAGTTTATGATCTGATCCATATGATATATTTTATGTTTAGATCTAGATCCTCTTATTACATATGTTAATATGTAATTTTTATTTTGAATTTAGAATGTATATGATATAATTGTTTTGTAGAATTTAAATTAAGAACTTACTTTCTACAAAACTCTAGATTCGAAATCATAGGACAAGATTGAAACATTGAAACAAATCAGATCTAAATTCATATATTGAATATGATTCAATTTAAACTATTTACAAATTTGAAAATATTTTAGATGATCAAATCAAAAATTAGTTATGTGGTTTCATAAATCCAAACCTATAATCTTTGAACTTAATTAAAAATTAAGTGATTATTTAGGATCTAGGTTTGTGGTTTAAAGATTCTAAGAGAATTTCATAAAACATGGGTTAAAGGATAATGGGTTAGCTTTGATTAGGTCCTTAACTGGGTTAAACCTAGGGTTAGATTGAATATGGACTAAGTTAAAAAATTAATCAAACCTAATTAATAGTTAATTAGAATTAAGTCATTTCTATAGATCATTTCAATAGTTGTACTTGATTAAAGTCCATACATCTAATAAATGGATACTAATTGTGGCTCAGTGGTCAAGCCCGAATCTTTAGGCAGACCAAATCAAAACTGATAAATCGATTGGTATCTAAGGTAAGTCTGGAATTTCTAGACTGATGGTTTTTAATTGGTAGCCTACTTACTTAACCATTTCTAATGGTGTCTAAGGCAAGCCTTGGCAGACCCTCCCACTGATCTCACTTACCTAGTCAATGTGGTTAATCAGGTCCTGATTAGGTTGCTCATTGATTTGTGCTAATCCATATCACATAGAAAATTAGTGAGACTGATTTGATTCAGTGAGACTGATCTAGGTATCCATGGATCGATGTTGATCCTAGTCCTTGTCAAAGACTTAAGAAGTCAATGAGAGGACTTGACTTGATGAAGTCAGTGGGAGAAATTGGTACATATCCTTTCTATCCTTAAATCATAAATAATTTAAATTTTCTAAAATTATTAGATCTTTAAAATGATAAAGTTATGGAGATAACTAAGTCATAGCCTTTGATTAAGGTGTTTGATAATGTGTCCGTTAGCTCAATAATTATTGAAGGCCTATAGGCTTGGTGCTTGTTGACTAATCGAATTATCATTCATCATATGATAACTTGAATGTATCTCTCTAATGATGGTTAGGTTGACCAACCATAGTTGGACTTAATCATTCATTGGTTAGATGCACCAAGTATAGTCATGTTAATGGTTGGACCTAACCGGATCCTTACAATGGAGGCCCTAGCCTATTGATTAGGTTTCTGGGGCAAAATTAAATTACTAGAAGTTGTTTGGAGAAATAATTAATTATGAACCTACCGTTAGATGTACATAGGTTGACCAACCATAGTTGGGCTTGTGTGCAATTTATGTAGATTCTAGCACCTACTCGAGAATTAAAGTAATTTCTCGAATTGGAGGTAGAGGCTACCAATTTGAATAAAATAGTGGAAGAATCTTAAGACTAAAGTCCAAGTCTCTAGGCTTAAAATAATTCATATACTTAGGTCATTGTTCTCTTTTCTCAAAATAAGTCTAAACCCTTATTGCTCCAATCACTGTTAGATAATGATGACTTATGAGATCCAACTTCGATAATAAGTATCGAAAGTTGAATTTAGTTCAGCAGTACGAATAGGTTCGTATTGGGACTTCTAAACCCAATCAAAATAATTAGTCCAAAATTGATCCAAATCAAGCATAGTGCTTCACTATTAGATGCAGGGTCATGGGAAGAAGAATTGTCTTGATTTCCTTGATCATAATAGGCTAAACAAGAGAAAGTAGCAAGAGTTGCTTGTCATGAATGTTATATGATAACATCTTGAAATTTCTCTATATGTAATTCTACTAGCTGGGTATTGGATACCGAATATCCTATGCAATTTGTTGCAAGAATTTTAGGTAAGTAGAATATTTAAAAATGATGAGAAATACTTGAATATAAGGGATGGAAGTTCTGTTCTAATCCTAGCTTTAGGAATTGTCAAGCTTATTTTCAAAAGATATCTTTTTGAGTGATTATCACCATTATCCATCGTTTATGATAAATGTGATCTCTGTTGGCCTTTTGGTCAGAGATGGTTATCATTTATCAATAAAGAAGATTATTGTGATATTATTATGAATAATATTATAATAATACATAGATAATAAAAAATAATATTTAATATTTATACAGCTTGTTAAGTGTAATGTACATATTTAATAAACACCTAAGTTTGATTATGTCATAGATGTCCATCTTTGGCATTATAGGTAGAATCATCTTGATAAGAACAGGATAAACAGGTTAGCTTAAGAGAAAAATCTCGATATCAATGATTGTGAATCATTGATAGTTTGTGAGTCTTATCTTCTTGGAAAGATGATAAAGTCATCTTTTTATGGAAAAGGTGAAGAAGCCGATAAAGTTCTAAGTCTCATACATAATGATGTATGTAGACCTATGAACTTAAGTACCAAAGGAAAATATTAATATTTCATTATAGATGACCTATCTGGGTATGGATACATTTAGCTTGAATCATTTAAAATGCTCAAATGATTCAATAATAAAATAAAAAAAATTAACTAAAAATGATATTGAAACTCTTCGATCAGATCGAAGAGGCGAATACTTATCCAGTAAGTTTATGACATGTCTAAGAGAGAATTGGATTCTCTCTCTATAGTTTTTTTTAAAAAATATAGTGTATTTGAAAGAAGAAGTTGAACTTTGTTAGACATGATTTAATCCATTATAGGCTTCACTTGTCTGCTCATTTCAGGATTGTGCTCTTGTGACCACTTGTTTTACTCTAAAAATATATCAAGTAAATCTATTGTAAATCTCCATATGGGATATAGATCAGGTGTAGACCTAGACTCTTTCACCTTTGGGTTTGGAGTTGATCAGCCTATGTCAAATGTTTGTACATACATAAACTTGGATTCTGATCCAATAGATGTTTAAGGATTATTAATTCTACCATGCTGAAGAACATAAGATGATCATCAGTAGAAGGGCATTTCTTTTGAAAAGAAGTTTCTTAGAGAAGGAACTGATGTCTGTCAAGTTGATCTTAAAAAAGTTTGACTGGTAGAAAAGAATCGACATAATCTAGTAAACCTACAAAACCAAATTTGATTAGATCAAACCCAGAGCCCATTAAAGTGGTACCTTTAAGAAGATCTGGTAGAGGACTGTATTAGTCAGATAGATACTTCAATATCTAGGTCCAAAACAGCGATCCTATTGAGCTCGATGAGAACAACAAGGATCCGATCATCTATAGGGATGCAATGTAGTGGTCTGACTCTGAGAAGTGTCTTGGAGCCATATAATCCAAATTGAAGTCTATGAAAATCAATAGTGTGTGGACACCAGATGATTTACCTAAAGGGATAAAATCCATTGGGTGTGAATGAATTTTTAAAAGGATCAGAGTAGCACAGACAGATAGATAAAGATCTATAAAGCCCATTTAGCTATTATCTCAGTTTTGGAACATACATTTTGAATGTATATCTTTGTTATGAGCAAAGACAAACCTTACATTTATAAGTGGATAAAATATTCTATAGTGTTATTCCTTGTATTGTTTGTGGATGAAGTTCTCTTAATCGAGAATGGCATTCCAACATTGCAAGGAATAAAAATTTGGCTGTCATCTAATTTTTTTATGTTCATAATCAAATATGGTATATTCACTAATATAGTGAGTAGATATCAGTCTGATCCAAATGAGAATCACTGAATGATTGTATAGATAATCCTCATGTATTTAGAAAATACTAAGATCTAATAACTCAAGTATGAAAATACTGACTTAAAATATGTGGATATTTTAATTTCAATCAGAACAAGATGATAATAAGAAAATGTTGGGTCATACCCTAATTATAGAAGCAATCTACTAGAAAGGTTCAAAATAGGATACTTTAGCTTATTCAGTTAATAATGTAGAGTACATCGTGGCATATGATGCTGCTATGTAGTAGCTGAGGTTCATTAGCATGTTAGGAGTGGCACCGTCCATCGATGCTCTAGTCCTATCATAGCACTAGAGCCATAGCTCAGGCTAAAGAACCAAAGGACTAGCATATTCTGCATCGCTACCATCTTTGATTTTAGATCAGGGTGATGTTGATTTTTGGAAGATCAATGGAAATGAAGAACTTGACTAACGTATT
The DNA here is from genome assembly GCA_006176705.1 of Cocos nucifera. Lineage (NCBI taxonomy): Eukaryota > Viridiplantae > Streptophyta > Magnoliopsida > Arecales > Arecaceae > Cocos > Cocos nucifera. The sequence continues at coordinate 224,216 of QRFJ01000177.1, read as the reverse complement.
TGCTTAGACCTCGGAATTAAGGAGTTCTCTAAACTTAAGTGGAAGATAGGATATTTGATATCATTTAGATGATTGAAATTAGTATATGAATTATCTAAAAAATAATAGTTATTTGGCTGGTTCATCATAAAAGTTTTATCTTTCTTAAATGAACTCCTAAATTATGATGATGTTCTTAAAACTACAATCAATTAATAAAGAAGGATTTATCAGATGGTTCTTAAATTGTTCACGATTAAATGATAAGTTATTAATAAGGATAACAACTTATCAAGTCTAGGACACTGTATGCCATATGTATTGGTTCTCCTCGTAACCAAGTGGTGTGGAGACACTAGTATGGCATTTAGATAAGATGTAGGAGCATATCTATGCTGAACGTGACTAATGTAGCACTCTACTATCAAGAGTAGCTAGCTAAAGCCAATGGGTATAAGTGTTCCTTTGATTTGAGATCATCATGGTAACATGTAAGCAACTCACTGTACTTTAGTGCCAGACTGCCTATATTTCTAATATAGGTTCGAAAATTTTTTGGGTAAAGTTAAGTACTTATGAAGTCAGTGTGTGAGTCAAGATGAGATTGACCACTCTTGATTAACTTCGGAAAAAGAATGACTCACTGTGTTTTAATTTAGCAAAATCTAGGCCTGGGTAATCCTTGTGAGGAGTCATAGGATTTGAAAAATTTTGAGATACAATAGAGATGACTTGTATGAGTGTTGACAACATACTCAAAATTATCTTAGTCATTATTGGTCAAAGGGATGAATTATGCGATAACCATGGGGCAAGGTTCTAAGAATATTACTTTGTATACATTCGACCTATGCAGACATCGGAAACCATTAGTAGAAGTTACATTGACTTATATAGAAATTGATTCCTATGCTACCAACTTAGGTTTGAATCTATGGGATCATACATATTAGAGACTGTAACCTGATTAGATGGTTAATCGATGATTGAGAATCGTTTTAAAGTCAAACATTTAATGTCATTGATGTTTGACCTAATGTTAATATTACAGGAGGATCAATTAGTAATTAGATTGCTAATTGGCTTAATTTGATTGAGCAATTAGGCTGAGATCAAGTCTAATTGAATTAGATTCAATTAGAATTAATTTGGACTTAATTAGATTAAGTCTAATTGGTTTATTGGATAAGCCAATTGTAAAGGAAAACAAGTCCCTATTCAACTAGGACTTGAGTGCACCTAATTTTTAATTTAATTAAAAATTAAATTAAATTTAAATATGATTTAAATTTAATTTAATAAGACTCCTAATTGGATAAGGATTGCTTACTTATTAGGTTGACTCAAAACTAATTTGAATTGGGTTCAAAATACTTTGATCTAGTCAAACTGCAAGACTCCCAATTAGACTGGGATTCCACTTCTCCCTTTGCACCCATTAAGAAGCCACGCCAATTTTTTTTTTGCCATTACCTTTGGTTTTTGCTTGAGTTTTCTCATGCTAATTAGAGTTCCATGCCTCCTATTCCATTGATTATGGGAATAAGTTTGAATTGGTCAAAACTTGGAAAGTTGTTATACCTTGATTGAGTTTTAGATTTCTAAAACTCTTCATTCCTTATGCGCTCTTTTTCCCATGCCATATTATTTTTTGTTCATCCATTTTTTGGCATTTTTATACAAGGATTTCAGAATTCTCAATGCCATTCAAATTTGAATCCCTAACTACCTTCCTATGACCTAATCTTCCATGATTGTAGGTGCCTCTTATTTTATTGGTTTTGGGCTTGAGGGGGCCATGGTTTTGTTCACATAAAATCTGAACAGAGAGGTGTGAAGGGCATGGGAAGATGGCTTCCAAAGTAGTTGGGCATGGCTGCTCCTTTTGAACATCAAGTTGTTGATGTAATGGTGAGAGAAAAGTAAGAGAAGAATGTCTTCTCTTAGATTTTTTTTCTAGAAATTTTTCTTCTCAGTTTTTGTAAGATTTTTCCATGGGAAAAATCAGAGAGGAAGAGCTATGGGGTGTGAGGTTGAATGCTCCAAGGAGTTGGGGCATGGTGGTTTGTTTTGGACATGATTTGATCATGTCCTGATGAGAGAAGAAAACGAGAAGAAGGTTTTCTTTTAGGATTTCTTTAAGAGCCCTTCTTCTCCATCATTTGTAAGATTTTTTCATCAAAAAAAAATAGAGAGAGAATGAGCCATAGATCATGAGAATTCTAGAGGAGAAGGTCTCCTCATGTTAAGGTAAGGAGATCAGTTTAGGACATCAATGGTTGATGTCCTGAAGAGAAGATGGATCTTCTCTTAATGGTCTCTCTTCAAGCAGTTTATTTTCTAATTTTTGGGAGATCCAAAGGTTGGACTTATTCCTTATTCCTTCTCTTATTCTTTATCTCTTGGAGTGTCCAAGAAATCCAAAGAATAATTTTTAGATTAACCATCAGGAGGGATCCACGTGAAGCTAGCACTTCGAGCGGATCTTCATTCGATGAACCTCTGATTTTGTTGAGCCTTATATAGATTACCTGTAGAGACCAGACACGTGTTCGGCTCCAAAGGCAACAACAAAAATCAACCATGGAGTTCTCAATCCATGCAAAGATAAGAGATTTGATCTCTTCTCTCACCTAGATGTGATCTAGGGTTTAGATCTAGAATTGATCTTGATCTAGGATATTGATTTGATCAATACCAAATCCTTTATTTCAGATTTAAGAATGCATTATGATATGTTATAGATCCTAGTTGTAGGGTTTAGTAATTTTATTACATGCATTTGTAGATTAAATGGTTTAATTTATAACTTTCACTATGTTATATTTTAAAAAGTTTTGAAATTCATGCATGAAATCCTGCATATTTTCCATCACGTAACAAACTCCATAGTAGACTAAATGGCCTACCAGCATTCTATTATGGCTGTCACTAGCATTCTATTATGAGCTCTACCTATAATAGGAATTCTCCAAATACGTCTTCTTCTCTAAGCTCTCTGCTCTATAAAAATTCTCCTGAGTACTCCATTCTTATTGGCCAAGAAACTAACTTGATCATCGGAGGATCTTGCCGGAGTCATCCACTTCCAGTCTGGACTTTGTCTTGCAGGTCTCATTAGCATCCTCATCTTTCTAACTCCAACAAACTCTAGTGTCAACATCATTTTCTGCACCAATAGAATTGGCGCTAGAGGAAGGGTTCATTGAGCCCTTATTCTTAAAAGAGTATCTAGTCAAGTTCATCTTCTTCCCCTCTTCTTCAGCTTCCAAACTTCTCTTTCTCTTCCAATCTATCTTGTGTTCTAGCAAGATACCACCTAAAAATGCTTCGACACAGCGATCCACCATCTCTACTACTAGATCTCACCCAGATTAGCCTACGATGACCTCATCGCTAGCACCTCAACCTCCACCAGCAGCCATGGTGGATTTGAAGCAGTTCAACCTACTGATGTAGTAGGTTAGAGGCCTCACTAAAGCAATATAGGTCATGCAGCAAGTTTCGACTCTAGTTCAGCCAGAGAGACCATCACCGAAATCCAGCACAAGAAAGGCCCACTTGGGCAAGCCAACCGGTAACCCATAGAAAGGGAAAGCAAAGGGCAGAGCGCCCTTATTCCGATCATGATTCCACCCCCAAAAGATCTCTACCCCCTACAAGCAGCCGCTCTTTGAGATTCATGATCGAGATGATATTCTCGATCAAAAGCTTTAAAAAATGAATCGACGATTTGAGGAACTCCGCCATATCGCACCTACTCGTCATGATGACTTCTGCATCGACCCTCCATTCTCTGCCCAGATCATTCAAGAGCCCATCACACTGAACTTCAAACTTCTCCAATTTGAGAGTTATGATGGGACCACGGACCCAGTCAACCATCTTGAAGCCTTCAAGAGTATAATGCTGCTCTATGGCATGCCTGAGGCCATTCTGTGCCGAGCTTTCCTCTCCACTTTGAAGGAAGAAGCAAGAAACTGGTACTCGAATCTCAAACGGAGTATCATTTATTTATTTGATCAGTTAAGCCATTAGTTTGTGGCTTATTTCATCAGCAGTCGGTGCCAGAGGTGAGGTTCGGACTCCCTTATCCACATCAAGCAGAAGGATAGTACATTTGGGCTTATGTTAGCCATTTTAATGCTACTGCATTGGAGGTCCAAAATTTGGATAGTCTATTACAATAGCCGCACTAAAGGATGGCCTCTAAAAGAATGATCTTTTCTTCTTCTTAGAGAAGAAGTACCCCCAGAACTTCATCGACATGCTAGCTTGGGCTGAGGACAGCGCGGCCCTCTAAAAGAATAATCTTCTCTTCTCCCTAGAGAAGAAGTACCTTCGAAACTTCGCCGACATGCTATCTTGGGCTAAGGGCTACACCCAAGCTGAAGAAGCTTTTAAACTTAAAAATGAAGAAGCCATGGGAGAACGGCAGGTGGGAGAATCTAGCAAGCCCATAATTATTGAAAAATTGAGTAAAGCTCGGCTATGCTCTAGAACCTCTCGTGAGTGCAAACAAGCCCGAACTCCATCTTGAGCTCATCGACTAAGAAGCCCGAATTGAAGGACGTGGTGAAACTCCCCTCCTAAAAAATTTCACAACCATTCTCCCCTCAACACTCCAAAAATATAAGTGCAGATGAAAATCAAGGAGCAACTATCGAGATCGGAGAAGATGCAATCTCACCCAAGCAAGTGCAACCCCAATAAGTATTGCCTCTACTATCATGACCATAATTCTGATACTGAAGAATGCATCCAGCTCTAAGACGAGATTGAGGAGCTCATCAGACGAGACCAGTCAGACTGCTTTATGCAACATCGATCAGAAAGAAGGAAAGATTGGCAAAGGGCATTGCCATAGCTTGAGCCACCTCGAAGGGATGAGCTACGAGGAGATCGGCCCTCACTCGAGATCATCAACACCATTACTGGAGGATATTGGCAGGGGGAGGCTAGCAGATCAGTGAAGCCAGCAAAGAGACAAAGGACCAAAGAACCCATCGCTTTTACTAAAGAAGATGCACAAGAAATTCAATTTCTGCATAATAACGTGGTTGTAGCTACTTTGAATATTGTTGATTATGATGTACACCATGTTTTGATTGATAATAAAAGTTTTGTTGATGTTTTATTTTATGACACTTTCTTTAAAAATCTATATTTGATAGTCGTATGGGACCAATAAACTCCCCATTAGTGGAGTTCACCAGTGATGCTGTATCGGTTGAAGGAATAATTACTCTACTAGTAGTGGTAGATCAGTACCCAAAGCAATCTAAGGTCCAAGTTGATTTTCTAGTGGTAAAGGCTCCCTCTGCCTATAATGCAATCCTTGGCCAATCTGGTTTGAATACATTTTGGGTTGTGATGTCAACTTACTATTTGAGGATGAAATTCTTGACAAAACATGAGGTTGGAAAAATCATAGGAGATCAAGCTCTGGCATGGCACTGCTACACCATTGCCTTACAAGAAGGAAAATAGCTAGATCTTTGTCCAATGGATGGATTGGATGCTTATGATTATTTGACTAAAGAGCGGGGAGTACATATTGAGGACCTTGTTATAGTCTTTTTAAATGATGGAAATGAAGATCATACTATTCAAATTAGCTCCAACTTAGAAGAAGAAGTCAGAAAGCAGCTCATCACCTTCTTATAGAGGAATGCCAATGTCTTCACTTTGGTACCTATAGATTTGTCTAGAATTAATGCTAAAGTAATGGAACATCATTTGGCTGTCGATCTTAAGCATCAATCTGTGAAGCAAAAGAAGTGTAGCTTCACTCCAGAGCGGTAGAAAGCTATTATGGATGAAGTCGACAAGTTTCTTAAGGCCAAATTCATCCAGGAGGTGTCCTACCTGAACTGGATCACAAACATCATCCTCGTCAAGATAGCAAATAGCAAGTGGAGGATGTCCTGGTTTGGTGCTTGTTGGTCTTTACATTTTTCTATTATGCCTGATATCGATGTTGTCTTGAAACAATAACCTCCACCCTATGTCTTGTATGTCTGTTCCCCTTGTTTATGAACAAAGGTTTTTGGACTTGATTAGAAGCGAATATATCTTTTTTCTCTAAGAACTGAAAATCTTTATATCCATGGTTAACCTTCTATTTAAAAATTGGAGGCCTTCAATCTCTTATTAGGGTCTTTATCCACATAGAATGAGGTTCACCTCCTATTCCTGACATGGTTGTTTACTATCCTTGTTAGGATAAGGTCCACCTCCTATTCTTAATAAGACTGTAGGGGCATAAAAGGGTCGTTGAGAGGACCTCTCTTCGTTACCTCTTATATAAGAATCGGAGGCCTTCAATCCCTCATGAAGGTCTTCATCTATGTTAGGATGAGGTTCATTTTCTGTTCCTGACATGGTTCGCTATTATTTTTATTAGGACGAGGTCTACCTTCTATTCCTAACAAGATTGTTAGGGCACAAAAGGACCATTTAGAGGGCCTCTTCCTGTTACCTCCTAATTAAGAATTGGAGGTCTTCAATCTCCCATGAGGGTCTTCATCCATGTCAGAATGAGGTTCACTTTCTATTCCTAATGGGTTGGCTATTATCCTTATTAGGATGAGGTCCACCTCCTATTCCTAACAAGATTGTCAAGATGCAAAAGGGCCATTGAGAGGACCTCTTTTCATTACTTTCTATTTAAGAACCGAAGGTCTTCACCCTCGTTAAGACAAGGCTAATCTCTTGTTTAAGAACTAGAGACCTTTACCCTCATTAAGATGAGGTTAACCTCCTATTTAAGAATCGGAGGCCTTTTACATCATTTGAGAATGAAGTTTGGTTGGGTAATTTTCTGCTATCGCACAATTTTGCACCAAAGACAAAGATGTTATAGTAAAAAAAATTTATTGAAAATGGGTTCATCGATAGTATATTCATAAGTTTTCTAAGTTCCAACATCAGGGAGTATAGCTTGTCCGAGCTCCTTAAGAAAATAAGATCCTGGTTGGACGATTTTCATAACTTCATATGAGTCTTCCCAATTTGGGATGAGCTTTTCTTGATTTTGTGACTGTGAGATATCTACCCACTATAGTATCAGATCTCCTACTTTAAAAATCTTACTTCTGACTCTAGCATTATAGTAGCAAGCTATCTTTTGTTTATAAGGTGCCATCTAAATTTGGGCCTTTTCTCGCTTTTCTTTCAATAGATAAAGATTTGCTCTAAGATCTTATGAATTGTTTTGTTCGTTAAAGGCTTCAACTCGTGCCGAAGGAAGTCTGTGCTCAACTAGAATGACTGCCTCTATTCCAAAAGCTAAAGCAAATGGAGTTTCTCTAGTTGATAATCTTTGGATTATTCTATAGGTCCAGAGAACATGATAGAGCTCATCCATCCATGTTTCTTTTGCCTTTTCAAGTCTTGCCTTAATTTCTTGTAATAGAGTCCTGTTGGTTACCTTGGCTTTGCCATTTGCCTGTGGGGGGCTACTAATATAAAATGATGGGAGATGTTCAGGTCTTCATAAAACTTAGCAAATTTTGCTCCTATAAATTGGCATCCATTATCAGTAATGAGAGTTCGAGGTAGGCCAAATTTACTAGTGGTTTGGCTTCAATCTATTTGGTGAAGTAATCCACTACCACCAAAAAAAATTTTCACTACCCAGATGCCATGGACAAGGATCCGAGTATATCCATTGTACAAATGGCCATGTGGCATTTAGGGGTGTGAGTTATGAGGCAGGTTGTCTTTGGATGTTGGCATTTTTCTGACATCGATCACATCTCTTCATATAATCAGTGGCATCTTGTTGCATAGTCGGCTAATAGTATCATTGATAAGAGCAATTTATAAGATAATAACCTAGCCCTAAGATGATTTTCACATATACCTTCATGAACTTTCTTTGGTGCATAATCAGCTTTAGAAGGTTAGAAACATTTAAGAAGAGGAAAGGAATATGACCTCTTGTATAATTTATTCTCATATAGAACGTAACGAGAGGCATGGTTTCTCAACTTTCGAGTATTCTTAGAATCTCTAGAAAGAATACCATTTTTAAGATACAGAATGAGTGGATCGATCCAACAGGCTCATGGTCGAGTTGCATTACTGCTTGGGATTCCTCTGAACTTGGATTCTGTAGAACCTTAAAGAAGACTTATTTCGGTAATTCACTCGGAGCCAAGGTAGCTAATTTCAAGAGAAGGTCGGCCCTAGAATTTTTTATTTTGGGGATTTGCTAAATGTTGAAGCTACTAAAAGTTGAGATCAAGTTCTTCACCTTTTTCAAGTATTTTATCATACTTTCCTTTGGACTTCATAAGTACCATTGACTTTCTACATTACCAATTGAGAATCACTATAGACTTTCACATGGTTTGCTCCAATTATTTAGCTATTCTCAATCCTACGATTAGAGCTTCATATTTTGCCTCATTATTTTTTGCTAGAAGCTCAAAGTGTAGAACGTATTCAACAATAATTCATTCTAGATTGATTAGAATCAAGCCTGCACCCACTCCTAAGGCATTGGATGAGATATCAACATATAGAGCCCAAAAGTCTTCAGGAAGATCTATTCTTTCTTTAGAAAAATTTGGCTGCAAACTGGGAGCACAAACTTCTTGCTGCTTAGGTTCAACCGGATTTGGAATGGTGCATTCTACTATGAAGTCGGCTAGTATCTAAGCTTTAATAGATGGCCAAGATTGGAAATTGAGGTCAAACTCAGTGAGATCAATTGCCCATTTCACTATTCTTCCAGAGGCATCGAGCCGATAAGGAACTGCTTTAATGGGTTGATCAGTAAGAAGCATGATCGTATGCCCCTAAAAATAAGATCGGAGCTTCTTGGCTGCAACCTATAAATCATAGATTAGCTTTTCTGATTTCGTATACCTTATTTTTGCAACCCTCAAAACTCAACTTATGTAGTAGATAGGCTTCTGAATTTTTGCCTCTTCTTTGATCAAGATAGCTCTAATTATCGTAGATGACACCACCAGATACAAAAATAGTTTTTCACTAGGTTTGGGTTTGGCAAGGAGAGGAGGTGAGCTCAAATAGTGGTTCAACTCTTCAAAGGCTTGTTGGCATTCAAAAGTCCAGCAGAAGTTCTTTGGTTGCTTGAGTGCTTGGAAGAAAGGCATACATCGCTCAACCGACCTTGAGACAAAGCAATTTAAAGCTGTAACATTTCTCGTTAGGTGTTGAACCTTCTTTATTATTTTTGGTGTAGTCATTTCTTGGATCGCTCTGATCTTCTCAGGATTCGCTTCGATGCCACATCTTGAATGAAGAAACCAGATCTAGGATTTCATAGGTAGATCTTGAAACTTTTTTAAGATCAGATAGCGAAAAACTTAAATAAATTAAATATTTATTTAAATAAATATAAAAATATCTTAGATCTAAGATTTATTATATGATCAAGGAATGATATTAAATTAAAAATTAAAAACATAAAGAAAAGATTAACATATTGATCTCATCAACATGTTATAATACTACATCTAATGCAACTATGAAATCAATAGATCAGATCTATTACCTATGCAAGTTAGATGTTCTAACTGGCTGATCCGGGCTTGAGGATGAAGTTGCAAAATGCACACACGTCCGACCTCTAGGAGTCATCCATATGAGCCCACGAGCATGATCAAAAATTCTGATGCAGGAAATCAGCACAGTATGCTAGTACTGTGCTAATCTTTCTTCGATGATCGATCATCTAGATTTAGATTCTTCCAAAGAGGAGAAGGTGGAGAAGAGGTTTTAGATCTAAGATTCTCTTAGAAAACCCAAGGAAGAAGGAAGGAAGATGATGAACACAGCAACCCTGGAAGAAGACCCTCTTCTTCTTCTCTTTGTTCTCACCTAGACACCTAATTTGGTGTCTATAGAACCCCAATGCCCGAAGATCCTCTACCTCTGATTTTCACACACCCAAAGCACTCCTAAAGATCTATATTTCATAAAAAAATTAAGTCAAAATTTATCCTAAATAAATAGAAATAAAAGTGTTCTTGTCTAGGTCAAAAATTAGACAAGAAAAGGTCAAACAGGACAAGACAAGGGGGTACCCAACTCTTGGGTGCCTCCGAAATATTTGGTATGGACCAGCAAGGAAGGATGCACAAAAGATTCTTCTTTTACCATGAAATTTAGAGAAGGAATAGGAGAGGGGGCAGCACTATTTGGAAGGAGGTGTTTTGGTTTATAAGGATTCTATCACATAGAATCCTAAATCAACTAACTTCTCCTTTTGACTTGGTCAACTACCAAATTTCTAGATGAGAAAGAGAGGAGAGGAAGGCATGCGTGAGAATTCTTGGGAGAAGGATTTTTATCACACAAAAAAAAAATGAAGAAGGAGGGTGTGGGCATGAGAGGCTTAGATGGTGCAAGGTGGAATCCAAATCTTACTAGGATTCCATCTATGACTTCATCAAAATGATTTCTTAAGCCAAATTAAACCAAAACCAAGTCAACCAAATTAATTAGATTCTAATCTAATTAAAAATTTAATTAAATTAGATTAAATTTAATTTAATTTTGATTTAATTTTTTAATTAAATTAGGAAATTGGGTTGACCCAAGTCCTAGTTGAACTTGGACTAGTTTTTCCTTTCACTTGGCTTATCCAATAAGCCAATTAGACTTGATCCAATCAAGTCCAAACTAAATCTAATTAAATCATATTTAATTAGACTTAGTCTCAATCCTTTAGCTTAATCAAATTAAGCCAATTAGTAATTGAATTGCTAATAGATCCTCCTATAATACTTGTGCTAGGTTAAACATCAATCGTATTGATCGTTTAATCCTAAAATGATTCTTAATCATTGTTCAACCATCCAATCGGATCATGAGCTCTAATGTATGTGACCTTATAGGTCTAAACGTAAGTTGGTAGCATAGGAATAAATTTTTGTACCAATCAAAGTAACCATCCAGCAATAGTATCCGATGGTCGGATAAGTCGAATATATAGAATAACATCTTTAGAATCCATGTGAATATAATTTCCATATAATTCATCCTCTTGACCAAAATTCTCGTAGGATACCTTAGAGTTCAAATGTCAACTTTGATCAGGTTGTTCATATTGTATTTTAAAATATCAAATCCATCTGATGGATTATCCTGGCCAAGGTTTCGCTATATTGAAATACAGTGATACATTCTTCTCCAACTCTTGGAGTGGTCAATTCCATCTTGATCATCCTCTGACTTCACAAGTACTTGACTATACCCAGAATTCTTTCATTTCTAAATTAGAAATTCAATTAGTCCGATACCAAAGCACAGTGAGTTGCTTGCAAGTCCCTGAGGTGATCTCAGTTCTAAGGGACACTTATACATATATCTCATCAGAAACATTCTCGATAGTAGAATGCTTTGGAGTTGGTCGTGTTCAATGATGATGTACTCATACAACTCACCTGTATGCCATACCAGTATCTCCACACTCCTTGGTTAAGAGGATAATCAACCTTTATGGCATACTGTGACCTATGCTTGATAGACACTATCATCATAGCTAACAGCCTATCATTTGGTCGTAAATAGATTTAAGGACTAATCGATAAATCCTCTTTTTATCGAAGCTAAATAGTTCTAAGGACCTCGTCACAATAATGGAGTTTGTTAGAAGATGAATACTTTATGATAAAAAATATTAAAAATATATTTTATTTATTAATGAATCAATTATAGATACAATGTAACTCAACCATCAACAGGCTGATGATTGACTTTAGAACATATTTTCCAACAACTCATACTTTTTCTAAAGCCACTCGATACAGTATCTAATATCTATTTTTGACTTGTGGTTGTCGAACTTCTTTATCGCTAGGGCTTTAGTGAAGGGGTCGACCGAATTCTCCTTTCCATCGATCTTCTGAAGGTCGATGTCACCTCTATCTACGATCTTCCGAACCAGGTAGAAGCGGCATAGAATGTGCTTTGTTTGCTGGTGTGCCTTCGATTCTTTTGCCTGAGCAATGGCATCAGTGCTATCATAGTAGAGCAGGACTAGACCAATAAGGAAAGATGCTACTTCAAGCTCAGTGATAAACTTCCTCAGCCACACAGCTTTCTTCGCGGCATCTGATGCTGCGATGTACTCTACTTTGCAAACAGATTCTGCCATAATATGCCGCTTGGAACTCTTCCAATAGATAGCTCCACCATACATAGTAAAGATATATCCTGACATGCTTCTACTATCATTATGGTTAGATTAAAAGCTAGAGTCTGTAAATCTCATAAGTTTCAAATCTGACTCGCCATAAACTAACCATTGGTCCTTAGTATTTCTCAAATACTTAAGGATGGTTTTAACCACTTTCTAATGATTTTCTCTAGGATCAGACTGGTATCTAGTCACTACTCCTAGTGAGTATGCCATGTTTGATCTCATACATGTCATGGCGTACATGATAAATCTCACTGCTGAAGCATATAAAACTCTACTCATATGTTCTCTCTCTTCAGGAGTTATCGGACAATTCTTCTTAGAGAGAGAAATTCCATGGTCTATCAGGAGATAGCCCTTTTTGGAATTCTCCATACTGAACCTCTTTAACATAGTATCTATATACGTAGACTGGGATAATCCAAGCATTCTTTTAGATCTATCCCTATAGATTTTCATTCCTAGGATGTAGGATGCTTCACCTAAATCCTTCACGAAGAATTATGATGATAACCAAACTTTTATTCCCTATAGTGTAGGGATGTCACTCTCGATTAAGAGAATGTCATCCACGTACAAGATAAAAAATACTACTACTGGATCATTTTTCCATTTGTAAATGTAGGATTTTTCTTCGTTCTTAATGAAGCCATACGTTTTGATCGTTTTATCAAATGCATGTCCCAACTTCAAGATACCTGCTTCAGTCCATAAATGGATCTCTGAAGCTTGCACACCTTGGACTCATCTGTGGATGTGAACCCCTCGAGTTATATTATATACACCTCTTCAGTCAACTCTCCATTGAGGAAAGCTATTTTTATATCCATCTATCAGATCTCATTGTCTAAATGGACAACAATCACAAGCATAATCCAAATGAATTTGAGCATTGCCACAGAAAAAAATATCTCATCATAGTCAATACCATAACATTAATGATATTTCTTGGCAACTAGACGAGCTTTATAGGTCTCCATTTTTCCATCTGCACCTCTTTTCCTTTTGAAGACCATTTACACCCAATGGATTTAACCCCTTCGGGTGGGTCAACCAATGTCTACACATCATTGACCTTCATGGACTCCATTTTGGATTTCATGGCCTCAAGCCATTTCTCAAAATCAGATCTCTGCATAGCATCCATATAGATAATCAGATCCTCATCATTCTCATTGAGTTCAATGGGATCACCGTCTTGGTCCAAGAAATCATAGTATCTATCTAGATGATGCGGTACTCTATCGGATTGCCTTAATATTGTAGCTACACTAGACTCTGGATCTGATCTAATCAAATCCGACTCAGGTTCAGCTACAGATATCGATTTTTCTATCTATTGAACTTTATCAAGTTCAACCTTAGAGACAATAGTTCTTTTACCAAGAAACTCTTTTTTCAAAAAGATTGCCTTAAGGCTGACGAACATATTTTGTTCATCAGCATGGTAGAAATAGTAAACCTTACTTTCTTTGGGATATCCTATAAACATGCATTTATCAGACCAGAGTCCAAGCTTATCTATATGTAAATGTTTGACATAGGCCGGACAACCCCAAACCCATAGGTGAGAGAGTGTAGACCTACATCCAGTTCATATCTCATATGGAGTCTTTATGATAGATTTACTTGGTACATTGTTCAATATATAACATGCAGTCTCAAGAACACAACACCAAAATGAAACAGGCAGACTAGAAAACCCCATCATGGATCAAACCATGTCTAATAAGGTTCGATTTCTTCTTTTCGATACACCATTATGCTGTGGTGTGTCAGGAGGAGTCCACTGTGAGAGAATCCCATTCTCTCCTAGATATGTCAAAAACTCACTAGATAGATATTCACCTCCTCGATCTGATCGAAGAGTTTTAATACTCTTTCTAGTTTATTTTCTACTTCACTTCAGAATCTTTTGAACATTTCAAATGAATCTGACTTATGTTTCATCAAATAGACATATGCATGTCTAGATAAATCATTTATGAAAGTGATAAAGTAGACATATCCATCTCTGGCACTTATGTTCATTGGTCCACATTCATCAGTATGTACTAGACCTAAGAGCTCAGTAGCTCTCTCACCTTTTTTAGTAAAAGATGACTCGGTCATTTTTCTAAGAATATAGGACTTATAGATTGGAAGTGATTCACAATCACCAATTTCAAAAATTTCCTCTTGGGTCAACATGTTTATCCTGTTCTTGTTAATGTGACCTAGTCTATAGTGCCATAGGTAGATATCAGAGATATTATCTAATCTATGATATTTTTTAGAAGTGTACATTATACTCATAGGCTGTGATAAAATATAAATACTATTTCTTTATTGTCCTTACATTATTATAACATTATTCATAATAATATCATAATAATCTTTTTTTATAGACAGATGATAACCATCTTTGGCCAAAAGGCTAATAGAGATTATATTTATCAGAAAGGAAGGACAATAATGACATTCATTTAAAGAAATGATATTAGTATTGAGAATAAGTTGAACTATTCCCGTAGCTAGAATTGGAACAGACCTTCCATCTTCAACATTCAAGAATCGCTCATTATTCTCAAGTCTTCTTCTAATTTGAAGTCCTTGCAACGTATTGCAAATATGGACTGAACTTTCGGTATCCAATATCTAAGTAGAAGTATCACAAATAGAGAAATTATAAGATATTATCATATAACATTCTTGATTAGCAAGTACTTGCTCATCTCTCTTATTTAGCCTATTAGGATCTTGGGAATCACAATACTGAGGACAATTCCTCTTTTAATGCCCCTGCCTCTTACAATAGAAGTACTATGCCTGATCTAGATTATTCTTGGATCTTATGTTTAAATTGGGCATAGAAGCCCCAGCATAAATCACTTCGTGCTGCTGAACAACTTTCAACTTTCAATACTTATTATCGAAGTTAGATCCCATAAGTTAATCACTGTCTAATAGTGAATGGAGCAACTGTGGTTTATATTTAACTGCATAAAGGAGAATCAAAAGTCTAATTAATAATTGATTCATTAAACCTAAAGATTTGGACTTTAATCAAAAAATTTCTCCCACAGTTTTATTCGAATTAGTAGCCTCTACCTCTAATTCAAAGAATTATCCTAATTTCTTAGTGGATATTAGAATCTACATAGACTGCACACAAGTCCAACTATGGTTGGTCAACCCATGTACATCTAAGGATAGGTTCATAACTAATTATTTTTTTAAATAATTTTTAGTAATTTAATTTTGCTCTAAGTATCTTTTCAGTAGGCTAGGGTCTCCACTAAAAGTTTTAGTTAGGTCCAACCATTAACATGATCATACTCGATCCATCTAACTAATGAATGATTAAGCCCAACCATGGTTGGTCAACCTAACCATCATTTAGAGAGACACATCCAAGAAATCATATTATCAATGATAATTTCATTAGCGGATAAGCACTAGGCCTATGGGCCTCCAATGATTATCCAACTAATGAACCCATTATCATCCACTTAATGGGAGGCTATGATCTAGTTATCATCATAACTAATTTATTTTGAGGATCTAATAATTTTAGAAGATTTAAATTTTAAGGAAGAGGAAAGGTCAGATGAACTAGCTTATCATGATTCTCCCACTGACTTCATCAAGTCAGCTTAAGGGAGATCATTAATAGACTGGTCAAGGAGCACCTAAATTAGTCATACTAATTTATCTAGCTGATATGGGTCAGCTTGAATAGTCAAATGATCCAATCAAAACATAATTTCACCAAGAGGCTAGGTAAGTTCGATCAGTGGGAAGGTCTGTCAAAGCTTGCCTTGGACACCATCAGAAATGACTAGGTAAGCGGGCTGTCAATTAAAAATCATCGATCTGATTTACCTTAGACACCAACTGATTTAATTAGTTTTAGTTAGATCAACCTAACAGTTCATACTGGACCTCGTAGCCAAGATTTAAGTCCATCTTGGATCTCGTTAAAGACATGGACTTGACCAACTACAACTATTGTAATTGATCTAGAGAATCCTTAACCTAATCTAAGACAATAATTGATTAGATTAAGTCAATTCTCTAATTAAATCCATTCTTTAATCTAACCCTAGGTCTAATCCAATTAATGGATCTAATCTTTACTAATCCATTTAACCCAATGTGTTATGATTTGTATCTTAGGATCTTTAATTTACAATCCTAGATCCTAATCAAACAACTTTTTAATTCTTAATTAAGTTTTGGGCTGAGGGTTGGGATTTGGCTTTTTGAAAATGATTTTCATGTTTGCAAAATATTTTTACAACATGGTTCTGTCAACCAAGTTGTATGTTTGATTCATAATCAAAATGCACGTAATATAAACATGAATCTAGTTTAGATCCAATCTAAACAGGTTCATGTAATTGAAACAGTTTCAACACCAACCAATCATAAATCAACTTAGATCAAATCTAATATATTTTTGATAATTAAAATTAGATTAAAATAATTTTAATCAGATCATAAAATTTTTTAGATCTAATCTAAAATTTTATGATTAATGTTTTATATCAGCATGTACTAGGACAACCTTTTCACTGTAAGGGATAAACCTTACAACAAAATAACTTTATAGCAGTCCGTGCAATCTAAAAACTTTATTTGTAGATCTAAAATTATTTTAAATCTATTAAATTATAAATAAAATTAGATTAAATCTAATAAATTTATGATTAGGAATAGATCATCACAAACTAGGATAACTTTTTCACTATAAGGGATAAACCTTACAGCAGGATAACCTTATGGTAGTTCATGAGATCTAAATTTTTTAATTTTAGATTTAATAATTAGATTATAAATTAGATTTAATGTAATAAATAATCTAAATATGCTCAAGAAAAGCATGTAATAAGAAACTTGGCTCTAATACCAATTGAAGGAACTAGATCTAGGGTTTCATAGGTAGATCTTGAAACTTTTTCAAGATCAGACAGCAGATGATTTAAATAAATTAAATATTTATTTAAATAAATATAAAAATATCTTAGATCTAAAATTTATTATATGATCAAGGCATAATATTAAATCAAAAATTAAAAATATAAAAAAAAGATTAACATATTGATCTCATCAACATGTTACAATACTATATCTAACGCAGCAATGAAACCAATAGATCAGATCTATTACCTATGCAAGTTAGACATTCTAACTTACTAATCCAAGCTTGATGATGAAGTTGTGAGCCACACACTCGTCCAGCCTCTAGGAGTCATCCACACGAGCCCACGAGCACGATCAAAAATTTTGATGCAGGAAATCAGCATAGTATGCTAGTACTATGCTGATCTTTCTTCGATGGTCGATTAGATGCCTCCTTCTAGATTTGAATTCTTCCAAAGAGAAAAAGATGGAGAAGAGGTTTCAGATCTGAGACTCTCTTAGAAAACCCAAGGAAGAAGGAAGGAAGATGTTGAACACAGCAATCCTGGAAGAAGACCCTATTCTTCTTCTCTTTGCTCTCACCTAGACACCTAGTTTGGTGTCTATGGAACCCCAACACCCAAAGATCCTCTTCCTTTAATTTTCACACACCCCAAAGCACTCCTAGAGGTCTGTATGCTACAAAAAAATTAAGTCAAAATTCATCCTAAATAAATAGAAATAAAAGAGTCCTTCTCTAGATCAAAAACTAGATAAGGAAAGGTCAAACAGGGCAAGAGTTGGGCGCCTCCTCCAAAATATTTGGTGTGGACCAGCAAGGAAGGATGCACAAAAGATTCTTCTTTTACCATGGAATTTAGAGAAAGAATAGGAGAGGGGGTGGCACCATTTGGAAGGAGGTGTTTTGGTTTATAAGGATTCTATCTCATAGAATCCTAAATCAACTAACTTCTCCTTTTGACTTGGTCAACCACCAAATTCTCATATGAGAAATAGAGGAGAGGAAGGCATGCATGAGAATAACTGGGAGAAGGATTTTTGTTGCACAATAGAAAAAAGAAGGAGGGCGTGGGCGTGAGAGGCTTAGATGGCACAAGGTGGAATCCTAGTCTTACTAAGATTCCATCTATGACTTGGTCAAAATGGTTTCTCAAACCAAATTAAACAAAAACCAAGTCAACCAAATTCTAAAAATTTAATTAAATTAGATTTAATTTTGATTTATTTTTTTAATCAAATTAGAAAATTAGGTTGACCCAAGTCCTAGTTGAACTAGGACTAGTTTTTCCTTGCACTTCGCTTATCCAATAAGCCTATTGAACTTGATCCAATCAAGCCCAAACCATATCTAATTAAATCATATTTAATTAAACTTAGTCTCAATCCTTTGGTTTAATCAAATTAAGCCAATTAGCAATCAAATTGCTAATCGATTCTTCTGCAATACTTACGCTAGGTTAAACATCAATCGTGTTGATCATTTAACCCTAGAATGATTCTTCATCATTGCTCAACCATTAGATCGGATTGTGAGATCTAATGTGTGTAACCTCATTGATCCAAACCTAAGCTAGTAGTATAGAAATAAATTTTTATACCAATCAAAGTAACCATCTAGCAATAGTATCCGACAGTCGGATAGATCGAATGTATAGAATAACATCCTTAGAACCCATGCGGATATAGTTTCCATATAATTCATCTCCTTGGCCAAAATGCTCGTAGGATACCTCAGAGTTCAATTGTGAACTCTGATCAGGTTGTCCACATTGTATTTCAAAATATCAAATCCATCTGATGGATTATCTTGGCTAAGATTTTGCTATATTGAAATACAATGATACATTCTTCTCCAACTCTTGGAGTGGTCAATTTCATCTTGTTCACACTCTAACTTTGCAAGTACTTGAGTGTGCCTAGAAGCCTTTCATTATTGAATTAGAAATTTAGTTAGTCCAATACCATAGTACAATGAGTTGCTTGCAAGTCACTAAGATGATCTTTGGTCTAAGGGATACTTATACCTATATCCCGTCATAGACATTCTTAATAGCAAAATGCTCTGGAGTTGATCATGTTCAATGATGATGTACCCATACATCTCATCTATATGCCATACCAATATCTCCACACTCCTTGTTTAAGAGGACAATCAATCTATATGGCATACAGCGATCTATGCTCGATAGACGCTGTCATCCTAACAAACAGTCTATCATTTGGTCGTGAACAGATTTAACCAATAAATCCTCTCTTTATCGAAGCTAAATAGTCCTAAGGATTTCATTATAATAATGAAGTTCATTAGAAGATGAATACTTTATGATGAAAAATATTAAAAATATATTTTATTTATTAATAAATCAATTATAGATAAAACGTAGCTCAACCGTCAACAGACTGACGATTGACTTTGGGACACATTTTCCAACATTGATACCATGACCCTAGAAACTTTTTGAAGTCACTCTGAAAGTACATTTGGTTGGTTTTAGCTTCATCTTGTACTTTCAAAGGATGTTGAAGGTCTCTTCTAAGTCAACAATATGATTTGATGAAGATTGGCTTGTAACAAGCATGTCATCTACATAGACCTCCATATTGTGATCGATCTACTTGTTGAAGATCTTATTCACCAGGCACTGATAGGTTGCACATGCATTTTTAAGTCCAAAAGGCATAACCCTATAACAATAAAGATTGTAATCAATAACAAAAGTAATTTTCTCCTCATCTTCTAGGACCATCCAGATTTGGTTATAACCAGAGAAAGCATCCATAAAAGTAAGAAGCCATGACCCAAAGTAGCATCCACCAGTTGATCAATTCTAGATAAGAGATAGCAATCCTTTGGGTAGACCTTATTCAGATCTGTAAAATCTATATACATCTTTCACTTGATGTTCGCCTTCTTGATAAGAACTACATTTATGATCCAATTTGGATAGGATACCTTTCGAATAAACTCGGCTTTTAGAAGCTTGTTAACCTCATTCGTAATGGCTTTCTATCGCTTTGGTGCAAAGCTGTGCTTCTTTTGCTTTACTAGCCGATGTTTAAGATCCATGTTCAGGCGATGTTCTATCACTTTAGCATCAATTCTAGGCATATCTGCAGGTACCCAAGCAAAAATGTCAGCATTCCTTCATAAGAAGGCGATAAGCTACTTTTTGATTTTTCCTCTCAAGTTGGAGCCAATTTGAATAGTATGATATTCATTCCCATCACTTAGTAAAACCATGATGAGATCATTGATAGGTTCCCTCCGCTCTTCAATTAATTCACCATGGGCATTAAGCACATCCACTAGATAAGATTCTATCTGCTTTCCCTCTTGTAAGGCAATGGTGTAGCAGTGCCATGCTAGAACTTGATCTTCTTTGACTTCTCCGACCTCATGACTTGTTGGAAACTTCATTTTCAAGTAATAAGTCGAGACCACGGTCTGAAGTGCATTCAAACCAGGTCGGCCAAGGATTACATTGTAAACTAAGGGAGCTTTCACTATCAGAAAGTCAACTTGGGCCTTAGATTGCTTTGGATATTGACCTACCACAATAGATAAGGTAATTAATTATTTCCTCCATCGGCACAACATCACTGGTGAACCCCACTAACGATGAATTCATTGGTCCCATTCGATTGTCTGGTATAGACATTCTTGAGAATGCATCATAAAATAAAACATCGACGAAGCTTCCATTATCAATCAAATATGGTGTACATCATAATCATCAATATTTAAAGTTACTACAACCACATCATTGAGCAAAAATTGATCCTCCAATGCATCTTCTTCAATAAAAGTGATGGGCTCCTCAATCCTCTAGCTCTTTACTGGCTCTGCAGACCTGCTGGCCTCTCCCAGTCGATGTCCCCCAGCAATGGTGTTGATGATTCCAAGTGGGGGCCGATCTTCTTATGGCTCATCCCTCCGAGGTGGTTCAAGTTGAGGTAGAGCTCTTGGTCAATCCTTCCTTCTTTCAAACCAACATCTCAAAAAGTGGTCTAGCCGGGCTCATCTAATGAGCTTCTTGATTTTATCTTGAAGCCGGAAGCATTCTTCAGTATCGTGACCATAATCACAATGATAGAGGTAGTACTTGTTGGGATTGTGCTTAGCTGGATGAGATTATATTTTTTCTGGCCATGGTAATTGCTTCTTGATTTTCATCAACACCTAGATCTTTAGAGCGTTCAAGGGGTTATAGTTATGGAACATTCTAGGAGAAGAGTTCCACCGTGCCCTTCGATCTAGGCTTCTTGGTCAACATGCTCGAGGTGGAGTTCAGGCTTGTCTGCACTTAGGAGCGGTTCTGAAGCACGGTCGAGCTTTACTCAGCTTCTTAATAATTACGGGCTTACTAGATTCACCCACCTACCACTCTCCTATAGCTTCTTAATCCTTTAGCTTGAAGGCTTCCTCTGCTCAAGTGAAGCCTTTGATTCGAGCCAACATGTCGGTAAAATCCTAGGGATACTTCTGCTCCAAGGAGAAAAGTAGATTGTTCTTCTAAAGGCCACCCTTCAATGCAGACATAGCAATAGATTGATCCAAATTTTGGATCTCTAAGGTAGTAGCATTAAAGCGACTGATGTAGGCTTAGATGGACTTTCCTTCCTTCTGCTTAATATTGATGAGAGAGTCTAAACCTCATCTCTAGCACTGGCTATTGATGAAATGAGCTATGAACTAATGGCTTAGCTGATCAAAAGAAAAGATGGTACCCAACCTGCTCCTTGCAAAGTAAAGGGAAAAGCTCGACATAGAATGGCGGTAGGCGTGCTATGGAGTAGCATCAAAGTTCTGAAGGCTTCGAGGTGGTCAATTGGATTGGTGGTCCCATCATAACTTTCAAACTGAAAAGTTTAAAGTTCGGCGGGATGGGTTCCTGCATGATTCAAGTAGAGAATGGAGGATCGGTGCAGATGTTGTCATGGCAAGTGGGGGCAACATGGTAGAATTCCTCAATCCATTGATTCATTTCTTGAAGCTTCTGATCGAGAATATCATCTCGATCATGGATCTCAAAGCATGACTGGCTCGAGGGAGGGAGTGATTTCTCGGGGGTGGAATCATGATTAGAGCAAGGGCACTCTGCTCTCTGTTTCTCCTTTCTAGGAGTTATTGGATGACTCGCCCAGATAGGTCTTTCATATGCTGGATCTTGGCATTCCAATGAGGGTCTTTCTAGCTAAAGTGATGCTGGGGGCTACTGTATGGCCTATACTATTTTAGTTAGATCCTTAACCTATTGTACCAATAGGTTAAACTGCTCAAAATCTATCATAGCCACTGGTGGTGGTTGAGGTGCTGGCGATGAGGTTGAAGTAGGCTAATCTGGAAGATTATAAGTGGTGGATCATTGGCTTGAAGCTCTCTTGGGCGGCATCTTGCTGGGACAAGAGAAGATCATAAGGAAATACAGTAAAGATGAGAAAGAAAATGGACTCGACTAAGTACTCCTTTAAGAACAAGGGCTCAGAACTCCCTTCCTCTAGTGCCAATCCTATTAGTGTAAAAAATATGAGGATTGATAGTGCTCCCAAGCCTTGGAAGGCCACAGGAGGAGTCAGGATGTTAACTCCATGAAGACTATGACAGGTATGGTCCTAGGACTAAGATAGGAGTTGTCCTAGGGTGGAGGTGGTGTGTAGTCCTCCATAGGCTTAAGATCTAGATGTTGAGGATTTTGAGGGGTTTGATTGGTGCTTTGGAGATCTGAAACACAAGATAGAGCAAGGAACCAAAGCTGGAGCATGAAGACTATAGAAGAAAACTTTTTTGCAGATTAGCCGACTCGATCTAAAAGTTGGTTGGCTAAGTCTCAATGGATAGTCCAAATAGAAAGACTCATTTCGAGAGTGCAAGCATGGCACACAACTGGATTGGATCAGTCTGAAACTGAGCCAATTCAGTCTCAAGTTAGCCAGCTTAGTGCTGAGATTGAGCCGACTTAGTGCACGGACAAAGCTACGTGGAGGGTCTGTTTGGGATTAGGATAGGGACTTATTCTAGGAGTCTTAAGGTCTGGTTTGAGAGATCCTAAGGGGGCTAACTTATGTATGGGTTGGGTTTAGATCTAGGGGATGAGAGCATGTGAAACATGGGTGTACATAGGCTCGATGAGTGCTTTCATATATTAGATTAGCCAAGAGAGTTTTTGGTCGGGCCTAATGGCTATGTATAAGTACATAGGTTATATTAGGGTTTTCATTGGTGTAATCAATACAGATCTTTTCTTCCTCAATCTCTCTTCTCTCTTCTCTCTAGTGTTGTTGCCCTAGATTCTTGAAGAAGCCCTAGAAAGAGGGGTGCCTTCCTCATGCCCAAGGAGGGAGGCACCCCAGCATAAATCTAAATGGTGGATCTATAGTATGCTGCCCTTAGAGAACGAAGGTCCCTCCATATCCATTCTAAAGATCCTGGGTTTTTCACAACATAGCATCAAAGCGGTACCATGGAATAATAATTGGTATCAAAGCTAGGTGATGCCATGGTGATGCACTAACATTTGATATCAGAGCCTGATGGTGCATGGAAGAGAAGGAGAAGTCATACAAGATGAAATCAAGAATCTGTATGAGTATTCCATGATATATCTCAGATCTACATTTATTGTTGGTATGGTTTAGCCAACCGGGAGTAGTCGATTGAAGGTGGAGGCTGAGAGAATTAACGAAAAGGATTTTTTCCAGAGTGGAAGGTTTGGATGCATGATTTGTTGGTCGGTCTTGGTGGAAAGAACGAGATGTATGATGGTAGACAAGGCAAGAAGCATTGGAGTGCTGCAGTAGCACTTCCATGGAGATATAGGGCTAAGAGAGACTCGATAATGCAGTAGCCAAGGGAGCTATCTCAGCAGAGAGAATCAAGGTTCTCTAGGAAGATGCGCAATGTGGGGCTATTTAATGGATAAAGAGTGGTTTCCTAAGGGATAATGATCGAAGGAAGGTTGAAGAAGTAACTATACGTTCTTCAATTATAGGAAGATGGGGAAGTAGTCAGAGATGTATTCAGTGGTTCGACTGAAGCATGGATTTGCGGAGCCCTGGGGGTGAATGGATGGATGATCCATAGCGGTCTAGTAAGTCAGTGTTGATGAAAAATATGCAGGATTTCATGCATAAATTTCAAAAATTTTTTGAAATATAATGCAGCAGAACGTATAGATTAAATCATTTAATCTATAATTACATGTAATCTAATTATTAAATCCTACGTCTAGGACCTATAACATGTCATAATTCATTCTAAATCTGAAAATAAAAGGATTTAGTATTGATTAAATCAATATCCTAGATCTAGAATGATTCTAGATCTAAAACCTAGATCACATCTAGGTAAGGGAAGAGATCAAATCTCTTATCTTGTGCAGGTCAAGAACTCCATGATTGATTCACGTTGTTATCTTTGGAGGTTCACTGAATGAAGATCCGCTCGAAGTGCTAGTTTCTTGCGGATCCCTCCGGATGGTTAATATAAAACTTATTCTTCGAATCTCTTGGACAATCCAAGAGATGAAGAATAAGAGTTAGATTAGGAGAGAAATCTAACCTTTAGATCTTCCATAAATTAGAGATTAATTGATTAAGAAAGATCCTAAGAGAAGACACATCTTCTCTCTTCAGGACATCAACTGTTGATGTCCTAAATGGAACTCCATATCTGAATAAGAGGAGACCTCCTCTAGTCATGCTTCTAGATCTCTTCCACTCTAATTTTCGTCATAGAAAAATTACATTAAAATTGAGAAGAAAGGATTCTCAAAGGAATCCTAAGCGAAGACTATCTTCTCTTCACTTTTCTCTCATCAAGACATGATCAAATCATGTCCAAAAGAGACCATGATGCCCTAATTCCTTGGAGCATCCATTCCCATGCCCTCATCCTCTATCTCCCTCAAATTTTTATCATATAAAAATTACAAAGAAAAATAATAAAGTAAACTATGAAAGAAAATAATGAGAGAAAACATTTTCTCTTACCTTTGTCTTCATCAAGACATGAACCTTTCATGTTTTACTGAAGATTTTTTCTCCAAAGATGTAGGCACCCCAAACCTCCATGCTAACTCTCCTTTTTCCTTTTGTTTTATGGTGGTTCTCCCAAAACTTTTGATGCTTAAAAATCATAGAAGGAGGCATCCCCAAACCAATGTAAGACTAGGTCAAAACTAGGGAAGAGTTTTCGTGGATTTGGGCTCCATATGATAGAGTCATTGGGGCATCCAAATCTTGGACTCCCCCTCCTAGATTTTTTGCATGAGAAACAGCAAGTCCATGAACAAAAATCAAAAAATAAGTGGTGCACATAACAAAGGGAGGCATGGAGAAATTTTCATAAAGAGAGGAGGTGTTTTGGTTAACTAGGACTCTATCAAATAGAATCCTATGCACAACAACTTTCCAATTTTGACCAAGTTAAACACTAAATCAAAACCATCTGATTATGGGGTGTTAGAAATTATTCCTTAGGTGTCAAAATCATAGGAAAATCTGGAAATAAAAATTATTCCTTAGGTGGTGCAAGGAATGTGAGAGAGTCCCAGTCCAGGTGGGACTCTTCCTATTTGACTAAATCAAAATAATTTTGAATCCAATTAAAATAGGATTAGTGCAATCATAATTATGGGTGATTCTAGTCCAACTAAAAATCCAATTAAGTTAGGTTTAAACCATATTTAAATCTAATTTAAATCCTAACTCAATTAGAAATTAGGTGTACTCAAAAACTAGTCCAATTAGAAATTATTTTTCTTTTGCAATTGACTTATCCAATAAATCAATTAAACTTAATCTAATTAAGTCCAAACTAATTCTAATTGAATCTAATTTAATTAGACTTGATCTCAGCTTGATTGCTCAATCAAATTGAGCTAATTAGCAATTCAATTGCGAATCGATTCTCCTACAATACTTGCATTAAGTCAAACATTAATCGCATTAAATGTTTGACCTTAGAATGATTCTCAATCATTGATTAACCATCTAATTAGATTACAACCTCTTATGTGTGTGATCCTATAGGCTCAAACCTAAGTCGGTAGCATAGGAACTAATTCACATACCAATCGAAGTAACTATCTAGCAATGATTTTCAACATCTAGATAGGTCGAATGTATGCAAAGCAACATTCTTAGAATCCTGATCCATGGTTACCATATAATTCATCGCTATGATAAATAATGCTCAAGACAACTTCGAGTATGCTGTCAACACTCATACAAGTTATCTCTATTATGTCTCAAAATTTTGCAAATCTCATGACTCCTCACGAGGATTATCCAGGCCTAGGTTTTGCTAAATTGAAACTCAACGAGTCATTCTCTTTCTGAAGTTAATCAAGAGTGGTTAATCCCATCTTGACTCACACACTGACTCTATAAGTACTTGACTGTACCTAAAAACTTTTTGAATCTATATTAGAAATATAAGCAATCCGATACTAAATTATAGTGAGTTACTTGTAAGTCACCATGGCAATCTCAGGTCGGAGGAACACTTATATCCATTGGCCTTAGCTAGTTACTTTTGACGGTAGAGTACTACATTGATCATGTTTAGTGTAGATGTACTTCTACATCTCACTTGGATGTCATACTTGTATCTCCATACTACTTGATTATGAGGACAACCAACGCATATGGCATACAGCGACCTACACTTGATAAGTTATTGTTCTTGTTAATAACTTATCATTTAATCATGAATAATTTAAGAACCATCCGATAAATCTTTTTTTATTGATTAATTGTGGTTCTAAGGACTTCATCATAATTTAGAAGTTCATTTAAGGAAGATAGAACTTTTATGATGAACTAGCCAAATAACTATTATTATTAAATAATTCATATACTAATTCCAATCATCTACTACTTAGATGATTGGCTTTAGGACACATTTCTCAATAACTTTCACTTAAACTAAAGCCAATCAGAATGATATCAAATATCCTATCTTCCACTTGAGTTCATAGAACTTCTTAGTTCCGAGATCTTAGCAAATGGGTCGGTCAATTTCTCCTTTTTTATCGATCTTCCAAAGATCGACGTCATCCTGATCTAAAATCAAAGATAATAACGATACAGAATTTGCTGGTCCTTCAATTCTTTAGCTTGAGCTATGGTTCTAATGCTACGATAGGACTGGACCATCAATGAAGGGTGCCACTCCCAACCTACTAATGAACCTAAGCAACTATACAGCTTAAATGGCAGCATCATATGCCACGATGTACTCTACATCACTAACTGAATAGGCTAAAGTATCCTGCTTTTCAGTAGATTGCTCCTGTAGATAGGATATGACTTAATATTCTCTTGTTGTCATCTTGTTTTAACTGAAATTAAAATATCCACATATTTTAAGTCAGTATTTTCATATTTGAGTCACTGGATCTTAGTATTTTTCAAATACTTGAGCATTATCTATACAATCTTTTAGTGGTTCTCACTTGAATTAGAATGGTATCTGCTCACTACCATTAGTGAGTATACCATATCTAATTTTAAATATAGAAAAGTTAGATGACAACCAAACCTTTATTTTTTGCACTGGAATGCCATTCTCGATTAAGAGAACTTCATCCACAGACAATATAAGGAATAACACTATAGAATCTTTTGCCCACTTACAAATGTAGGATTTATCTTTGTTCATAACAAAGATATACGTTCAAAACATTTGTTCCAAAATTGAGATAATAGCCAAATGGCTTTACAGGTCTTCACTTTCCCATCTATGCTACTCTAATCTTTTTGAAAATCTATTCACATCCAATGCATTTTATCCCTTCAGGTGAATCTTCTAGTATCCACACACTATTGATTTTCATAAAATTCAATTTAGATTATATGGCTTCAAGCCACTTCTCAGAGTCAGACCACTACATTGCATCCCTATAAGTGATCGGATCATTGTTGTTCTCATTGAGCTCAACAGGATCACCATCCCAGATCAAGACACTGAAGTATCTATTCGGCTAATGTAGTACTCTATCAGATCTTCTTAAAGATGCTACTTTAATGGGCTCTAGATTTGATCTGATCAAATCTAGTTCTGTAGGTTTACTAGATTATGTCGGTTCATTTCTATCAGTCAAACTTTCTTAAGTTCAACTTGACAGGCATCAGTTCCTTCTTTAAGGAACTCCTTTCTAAAAGGAATGCCCTTCTGCTAATGAACATCTTATGCCCTTCTACTGATGAACATCTTATGTTCTTTAGCGTGGTAGAATTAATAACCCTCAAATACCTATTGAACCAGGACCCAAGTTTATCTATATGCAAACCTTTGACACAAGCCAATCAATTTCAAATCCAAAGATGAGAGAGTTTAGGTCTACACCTGATCTATATCCCATATGGAGTCATTACAATAGATTTACTCGATATAATTTTTCAGAGTAAAACTAGTAGTCATAATAGCACAACCCTAAAATAGGCAGACAAGTAAACCCTATCGTGGATTGAACCATGTCTAATAAAGTTCAATTTTTTCTTTCAGATATACTATGTTCTAAAAAGAAATCCACTAAGAGAGAATTTTATTCTCTCCTAGATATGTCACAAACTTACTAGATAAGTATTCACCTCTTTGATCTGATCGAAGAGTTTCAATACCATTTTTAGTTTATTTTTTTTATTTTATTATTGAATCATTTAAATATTTTAAATGATTCAAGCCAGATGCATCCATGCCAAGATAGATTGTCTGTAATAAAATATTAATATCTTCCTTTGGTACTTAAGTTCATAGGCACATACATCACTATGTATGAGACTTAGAACTTTATCGACTCCTTCACCTTTTTTATTAAAAGGTGACTTTGTCATCTTTCCAAGAAGACAAGACTCACAGGCTATCAATGATTCATAATTATTTATGTTGAGATTTTTCTCTCAGGCTATCCTATTTATCCTGTTCTTGTCAAGATGACTAAGCCTATAATGCCAAAGGTAGACATTCATGACATAATCTAACTAGGATGTTTATTAAACATGTACATTACACTTAACAAGCTGTATAAATGTTAAATATTATTTTTTTATTATCCATGTATTATTATAATATTATTCATAATAATATCATAATAATCCTCTTTATTGATAAATGATAACCATCTCTGACCAAAAAGCCAACAGAGATCATATTTATCATAAATGATGGACAATGGTGACAATCACTTAAAATGACATCTTTTTGAAAATAAGCTTGATAATTTCTAAAGCTAGGATTGGAATAAGATTTTCTTCCCTAATGTTCAAGAATCTCTTATCATTTTCAAACATTTGACTTACCTAAAGTCCTTGCAACAAACTATATAGGACTATCGGTATCCAATACCCAGCTAGTAGAATTACATATACAAAAATTTCAAGATGTTATCATATAACATCCTTGATAAGCAACTCTTGCTCCTTTCTCTTGTTCAGCCTATTATGATCAAGAAAAGCAAGACAATTCCTTTTTCTATGATCCTACTTCTAACATTAGAAGCACTATGCCTGATTTGGATTAATTTTGGACTAATTATTTTGACTAGGCTCAGAAGCTTCAATACGAATCCATTCATACTGCTGAACCAAATTCAACTTTCAATACAAATTATCGAAGTTGGATCTCATAAGTCATCACTATCTACCAGTGATAGGAGCAATTAGGGTTTAGTTTTATTTTGAAAAAAAAGAACAATGACCTAAGTATATGAATTATTTTAAGTCTATAGACTTGGACTTTAGTCTTAAGGTTCTCCCACTATTTTATTTGAATTAGTAGCCTCTACCTCTAATTTAGAGAATTGTTTTAATTTTCTAATAGGTACTAAAATTCACATAGAGTATACACAAGCCCGACTTTGGTTGGCCAACCCATGTGCATCTGCAAGTAGGTTCATTAACCAATTATTTCTCAAAATAACTTTTAGTAATTTAATTTTGCCCTAGAAATCTAATCAGTAAGCTTTGGCCTCCACTGCAAGGATATAGTTAGGTCCAACCATTAATATAACCATACTTGGTACATCTAACCAATGAATGATTAAGCCCAACTTTGGTTGGCTAACCTAACCACTATTAAAGAGGCACATCTAAGTTATCATATTATGATAATTCCATTAGTCAATAAGCACTAGGCCTTTGGGCCTCCAATGATTATTGAGTTAATGGACCCATTATCATCCAGCTTAATGAGAGGCCATGACTCCATTATCTCCATAACTTTATCATTTTAAGGACCTAATAATTTTAGAGGATTTAAAATTATTTATGATTTAAGGATAAAAAGAACATGGATCAATTTGCTCCCACTGACTTTACCAAGTCAAGTCCTCCTATTGACTTCTTAAGTCTTTGACAAGAACTAGGATCAATATTAGTCCATGGGCACCTAGATCAGTCTCATTGATTTTCTATGTGACATGGATTAGTATGAATCAATGAGCAACCTAATCAAGACTTGATTAACCATATTGGTCAGGTAAGTAAGATCGATGGGAGGATCTACCAAGGCTTGCCTTAGACACCATCAGAAATGATCAGATAAGCGGATTGCTAATTAAAAACCATTGGTCTGGGATGCCAGACTTACCTTAGACATCAAGCGATTTATCAATTTTGATTTGATTTGTGTTGACCCCATGATTGATTTTGATGATTGCCAAATTTTGAGTATTTCAGTATTTAACCATGTGTTTCATGAGTGGATGTAGGTCTTTCCAAGTATTTAAATTGAAGAATCATTTTAAGAAAAGATCTACAAAAATTCATCAAGTCAAGATTTTTAAAGAAATTTTTTTTTTTAAGCTTCCAAAGATCAGAAGAAAGAGAGCTCTTTGACAAAAATAAGAAAGACATAAAGTAAAATTCAAATAAAAATCAAATCTCCTTGATTGTAAGTAAAAATCTCTTAAAATAGTCTTGGAGCAATTTTCGAGATGTCTCAAATTTTTTTCAAGAGCTCTCGAGTGGACTAGCATGCCTAAACATAGTTCTGGCATGATTTCAAGAGGTCTCGAGTTGAACTCGAGATATCTCGATCTCAGAAGATAGAAACTTAGTTTCTATGCTCTAAGAGCGAGAGATCTTACAGTTCCAGTAAGACATCTCGATTCAGATTTGAGAGGTCTCAAAATCTGACGAGAGATCTCATTTTGCACGGATAGCCTTCAATGGATAGTTTTGTAACTGCTATATTTCAATCCCAGTGGCTATTTTAAAGCTCCCAACGGCTAGAACTCTCACTTTAACCATCTCTAAAGGTATTTAAAGGTGGAGAATCAATTGGAAAGCAAGAATTAAAGGATTTAAAGAAAGGTTCTTTTATTTTTGGTGAGGAACATTGAATATCCAAAGAAAAGAGAAAAGATAGGAAAGTTATGCATAGATTTCCGCAAGTTTTCTAAGCAAGATTCTCCAATATCTTTTATATCCTCTCAAGCACAACTTGAAGAAAAGCCAAGCTTCAATTGAGTGCATCATCGACTTCCTTTTTAGGATTTAAAAGAGCTTAAATTCTACTTTTTATATTATGCTAAAACTTTACTTATATTTTTTATTTTTTTTCAAATTTCTTTGGGAGAAAGGAACTTAGGGATTAGGCCAGTCCAAGCCTAGAATTGGATATTACAGGTTTTGATTGGTGAGCTCAAAAAATCAACTAGATTAATAATGATCCTGAAAAACTATTAGTGTAAGGTTTTGGTTGGTGCTCCTGTGAAAATCAATTAGGTTTATTTGTGAGCTTGAAAAAACAAACACATTGAAATCAAGAGTAGATTATAGTGAAAATCTCAAGAAAAGCTTATAGAGTGGATATATGAGTGGGTTGCTCTGAACCACTATAAAACCTTGTTTGTTTGCATTATATTTTTAATTCTTGCTTTACTTGCTTTATTATTTGCTTAGATTAGCTTTCAAATTTCTTCATAGCATTTGTATATCCTAAAATTGCTGTTGCTTATATTATTTACATTTGAACCATACTACTTAAGTTAAAATTAAAGCACATACCTATTTAGAAGATAAATTTGGTTAAAATTTTATAAGAACCCAATTCATGCCCCCCCCCCCCCCCACACCCTCCGCTCCTTGGGTTGCTACCTCTGGACAATAATTAGTATTAGAGCAGGTACTCTGTTATTGATTATTGATCTAACCATCTAGAGCTAAAGATTTTAGCAATCCAAATAGAGTCTTTATTTAATGAAGGTTATTCTATATATAGATCTCTATTTTTTACTAGTTCTAATTATATCTATTGAAAAGCTAGAATGAAAATCTTTATATAAGCACATGATTATAAGTTATGAAAAATTATAATAGATGGCTCACACACGATCAATGCATTGATCGAGCATGACAAAGAAATGGCCCAACTAAATGATAAGGCTTTAAATATGCTTTATTATTTATTAGATTTAAATGAGTTCAATCTAATTTCTTCTTGCATTTTAATAAAACAAGTTTGGAAGAAATTAGAAACTATTTTTGAGAGAGCAAAATAAGAAGAAATATTAAGCTCCAAAGAAGACAAGAAAGCTCATCCCAACATATGCCTCATGGCTCATGAGGATGCAAAGAAAAAGAAGAAAAAGAAACAAAGGAAAATGAAAGCATCAATTAAGGGGGAGCAAAACATAGAAAAGAAAAATGAGAAAGAGAAAGAAAGTATCGCCAATCATTGCCTCATGGCTAATACAAATGAGGTTAATCTTGAAAATTCTTCCAACTTTACATTTGATGAGTTATTTGAAACCTTTAATAAATTAATGGATGAATTTAAAAAATTAAGGATCAAAAATAAAGAACTTAAAAAATCAAATCTTCTTTTAGCTAAATAAAAGAATGAGATTTTAAGTGAAAAAGAAGATTTTTTCAAAACAAGAACCTTTTGGCTGAAGAAAAAAATAAAATATTGATTGAGCAAGATGCTTTTTTGAAAGAAAAGTAATGTTTAGTTGAAAAAAAGCAAATCCTTTCAAAATCTAAAAAATTGTTAATTGAGGAAAAAGAAAAGCTTTTAAAATCTGAAAGATCTCTTTTGGAAGAAGATGCAAAACTAAGAAAAGAGATTGAAAATTTAAAATTCATAAGTTTACACTTGGATCACAAAAGCTTCAATCTATTTTGATCAATCAAAAAGCTATTTTCAATAAAGCTGGACTTGGATATAACTCCTTATGAAAATAAAAATTTATCAAAAATATGTTTAGCAAAGCTTCCCTTGAAAATCATTCAATTACATGTTTCAAATATAACAAAGTAGGCCACAAAATTTTGGAATGCAATTTTAAAAAATTTGGCCAAATCTTGATAAAATAAATTTGTATTTCAAAAGGAATCTTGAATACTAACTCTTATGGATCCAAGATAGCTTGAGTACCAAAAATTATGAAGTAATTTTGTAGGTATACCAAGGATCCAAAGAAACTAAAGGAAGAAAATTTTTTTGATGAATGTCTTGAAAATAAAAATAGATGGGTGATGCTATTGAGTAAAAACTAAACTTTTCTCACATCATGCCATCATTATTTGATTGTTTTTGATGATTTATCATTGCTTAAAATAATCATACTCTATGAATTGAATGATTGATGTATTGACTTTAATGATTTGTTAACATGTATGCATATGATAACTCCTCTCATGTTCGATAAGTATGATTAATTTTGATGCTTACAATAATTTAAATATTTTATTTTTTAAATTAATATATTTTTTTCTATATATCAATAATTAAAATGATTAAACTTAAAATTTAGCTTGATATTTTAAGTCTTCCCATATCAATTCTATATTTGATGAATTTAAACTAAGAGATGCTTAATTGGTTTAAATGTTTTAATTACTAAATTCATAAGAGAAATTAAGTTTGATAATTCCCCATAAGATGCTTAAATATTGAAATACCTCAAAAAAAATTCCATGATCTAAGTATTTGAAAATAAAACATTCAATTATAAAAATTAAGTACTTGATGTAGTCATCTGCATTGCATCTTAGGTTAACCCCTAAGGATTTCAAAACTTTCTAGTTGAATTGAACTCATAGTGCCTTCATCTAGTTTTTCCTTAATTTGATTTTATCCTATTTGATTATCGAAACCCCCCCCCCTAATTGATTAATTTTTTTTTTTCAAATTTATTTGAATAACTTTCTTGATTATTGATTTGATTGCCCTTTCTTATCTTAAAAGAGAATTTATTGATGAACATTCTTATTTTGTTTCAATTGATTGATTTTAAAAATTAAATTTGAAAAATGATCTCCTTGAATCTTTTGAAGTTGATATCAAGCAAGATGTTTTAAGAAAATTTTCATTTATGTTTAATGCTAAACTTTTAAAGATGACTTTAGTTTTAAGTAATTAGTATCAAATAGCTTGCTATTTTTCATGTATTTGAATGATTTATCTTTTGACAAAAAAGAGAAAAATATTTTTATTTTAAATCTGATTTTGCATAGCTATATATTTGATATGATATCATTTGAAACAAATTAAAAAATATATACTTTTTTTTATACCTGATTGCTTGATATTTTTTAAGAAAAGAAAAAGATGATCTTTTAAAGAATAACAAAAAAAAAATTTATAATTTGTCTTAACTAATTTGCTAATATCAATTCAAATTGATTTATCATTCAAAATCCTCAAATTATTTGATTTGAATTAATTCATCTTTATCAATTCAAAACTAAAATCATTGGTATCAAGTTGAACTTGCAAATTGATCTTTAAGTGATATTAAACTATTAAGAAAATTATAATTTAGTCTTAATTTTAGTTTAATTGGTATCAAGATAATCTTTCAAAGAAATGGCTTTGTTTGCTAAAGTAAGGAAGAAAAAATATTAAAGAAGAATTACTTATTTATTTTAAAAAGGGCTTTGAAATTAATTTTTTTTTTTTAATTTAAAAAATATGAATTTAGTAGTTAAATTCATATTATATATACTTGATTTGAAAGAAAAAGGGGGAGAAAACTTGTAAGCTAAAATAATTGAGCCAAAATTATAAAAAATAGGGGGAGATAATCTTGTCAACTAAAATAATTAAGCCAAAATTATGAAAAATAGGAGAAGATAATGTTATTGAAACATTAAAAGAAAATTGGTTTCTTAGTATCTCCAAAATAAGAAAAGAAATGCCTTTCATCTTAATTTGATTGAAGATTTTGATCTTAAGCTCTCAATTAATTAATTTATGAACTTCTTAGATTAAGCTTTATCATATTTATTTAATTTGATATGCATGATTTAATTACTCTATTTTATTTTTAAAAAACTAGTCAGAGTTAAATTAAATTTAAAAATATTTTCTTACTCCAAGGAATAATTTTTTAAACATAATTTTGAAACTCATTTGAGAATTCAAAATTAATCCTAAATTTTTAATGTGCAATGCAAAATTCTTATGAATAATTGGTATTGAAGTAATTTTTACTCAAAGTAATAAATTTGAAAATATGACTATCTTTTGCTTTGATACTATTTATTTTACTTTGCTTGATACATTCTCGATACATACCTTTTTCGAACTTAATTGACTAAATTGTTTTAAGAAAAGAAAAGATTGAATATTAAAGTATATACTACACATGATTTTATGATTAAATTTTTTAAAAAGCTTTATTCTTCTTAAAGCTTAAAAGTGCATATTTGAAAATTAGATTAAAAAAGATCATATTCATTTACAAAGGAGGAAGCCTTTATTATTTGAACTCAAGCTAAGTTTTTGAGGAGAAAGTTATTTTATTTTAAAAAGAGAGATGATTTCTTTGATTTGACTTCATAAATTTGATATATCTCTCAATTTAAAGCTTTGTTATTAATTTTGATATTTTTTTTTTTTCATGAGCTTTTTAATGTTGTCAAAAAGGGGGAGAAGTATGTCGAGTATATGCTTGAAGGATTGATGCTTAAGAAACTTAATGTTTTGATGTTTTAAAGATTAATTGAGAACATTCATGAAGTGTGCATTCATGTATTTGATCTAATACTTCATGCCTTCATGATACATATTAGCAAAATACATTAAAATATATTATTTATTTTTATTATGCATATACTAAAAGTTTTGCCATCATCAAAAAGGAGAAGATTGTTGACCCCATAATTGATTTTGATGATTACCAAACTTTGAGTGTTTGAGTATTTAACCATGTATTTCATGAGTGGATGTAGGTCTTTTTAGGTATTTAAATTAAAGAATTATTTTAAGAAAAGATCTACAAAAATTCATCAAGTCAAGATTTTTAAAGAAGAAATTTTCTTAAGCTTTCAAAGATCAGAAGAAAGAGAGCTCTTTGACCAAAACAAGAAAGATATAAAAAAAAATTTAAATAAAAATTAAATCTCCTTGATTGAAAGCAAAAATCTCTTAAAATAGCCTTAGAGCAATTTATGAGATCTCTCAAAATTTTTTTGAGAGCTCTCGAGTGGAGTGGCATGCCCAAATGCAGTTCTGGCATGATTTCAAGAGATCTTGAGTTGAACTCGAGATGTCTCGATCTCAAGAGATAGAAACTTAGTTTTTGTGCTTTGAGAGCGAGATGTCTCATAGAATTCTTGAGAGATCTCATAATTTCGACAAGACGTCTTGATTCAGAATCGAGAGGTTTTAAAATCTGGCGAGAAGTCTCATTTTGCATGGATAGTTTTCAATGGATAGTTTTGGAATAGCTATTTTTCGATCCCAATGGCTATTTCAGAGCTCCCAATGGCTAGAACTCTCACTCCAACCATCTCTAAAGGTATTTAAAGGTGGAGAATCAATTGGAAAGCAAGAATTAAGAGATTTAAAGAGAGATTCTTTTATTTTTGGTGAGGAACATTGAATATCCAAAGAAAAGAAAAAAGAGAGGAAAGTTGTGCATAGATTTTAGCGAGCCTTCAAAGCAATCTTCTCCAACATCTTCTATATCTTCTCAAGCACAATTTAAAGAAAGCCAAGTTTCAATCGAGCACATCATCGGCTTTCTCTTTAGGATTTAAAAGAGCTTAAATTCTATTTTTTATATTATGCTGAAATTTTACTTATATTTTTTTATTTCTTTTCAAGTTTCTTTAGAAAAAAGAAACTTGGGGATTAGGCCCATCTAAGTCCAAAATTAGATATTGTAGGTTTTAGTTGGTGAGCCTGAAAAACCAACTGGGTTGATAATGATCTCAAAAAACTATTAATGTAAGATTTTGGTTGGTGCTCCTATGAAAGCCAACTAGGTTTGTTTGTGAGCTTAGGAAAATAAACACACTATAATTAAGAGTAGATTATAGTAAAAATCCCAAGAAAAGCTTGGAGAGTGGACGTAGGAATGGGTTACTCCAAACCACTATAAAATCTTATGTGTTTGTGTTATACTTTTAATTTTTGCTTTACTTGCTTTATTATTTGCTTAGATTAGCTTTCAAATTTCTTCATAGCATTTGTATATCCTAAAATTACTGCTGCTTATATTGTTTACATTTGAACCATACTACTTAACTTAAAATCAAAGCACATACCTATTTAGAAGATAAATTTGGTTAAAATTTTATAAAAACCCATTTCACCCCCCCCCCCCCCACCTTTGGGTTGCTACCTCTGGGCAACAGTTTGCCTAAAGACTCAGGCTCAACCACTGAGCTACGATCAGTATCTATGTGTTAGATATATGGACTTTCATCAACTACAACTATTAAAGTGATCTATAGAAATGACCTAATCCTAATTAACTATTAATTAGGTTTGATCAATTTCTTAACTTAGTCCATATTTAATCTAACCCTAGATCTAACTCAATTAAGGACCTGATCAAAGCTAACCTATTACCCTTTAATCCATATTTTATGAAATTATCTTAGATTCTTTAAATCACAAACCTGGATTCTAAACAATCACTTAATTCTCAATTAAGTTCAAAGCTTATGGGTTTGAATTTATGGAACCTCAGAACTAATTTCTGATTTAATTATTTGAATTATTTTCAAATTGGTAAACAATTTACATCAAATCATATTCAATATATGATTTTAATTATGATTTATTTTAATGTTTCGATCATAGACTCAGATTTTAAATCTAAAATTTTGCAAAAAAATAAGTTTTCAATTTAAATTCTATAAAATAAATATATCATATACATTCTAGATTCAAAACAAAAATTACATATCCACATATGTAATAATAGGATCTAGATCTAAACATAAAACACATCATATGGATCAAATCATAAATCATTTAAAATTAAATTTAAAATTTAAAAATAAATCATAAAATATTTTAGATCTTATCTAGCATATTTATGGTTTAGGTTATTTGGGTTAGCACATACTAGGACAACCTCTCTATTATATGGGGTAAACCTTACAGCAGGACAACCTTATAGCAGTATGTGTAATCCAATATTATTTAGATCTAATCTAAATAATCTAAAATAGATCTAACATCTATTTAATTTTAGATTTAAAATTAAAAAGTAAATTATAAAATTATTTAGATCATATCTAACTTATTCATGATTCAACAATAGACCAGCACATACTAGGACAACCTCTCCACCATAAGAGATAAACCTTACAATAGGACAACCTTATAATTAGTATGTATGATCTATAGAATTTTATTTTTTAGATTTAATTTAATATAAATATGATCATGTTATAAATGAACCTAGATGCTCTGATATCACTGATTAAAAATATGTAGAGTTTCATGCATGAATTTCAAAATTTTTTTGAAATATAACATAGCGAAACATGTAGATTAAACCATTTAATCAACAAATACATGTAATCTAATTACTAAATCCTACATCTAGGATCTATAACATGTCATAATGCATTCTAAATCTAAAAATAAAAAAATTTGGTATTGATCAAATCAATACCCTAGATCTAGAATGATTCTAGATCTGAAACCTAGATCACGTCTAGGTGAGAGAAGAGATCAAATCTCTTATCTTGCATGGATCAAGAACTTTGTGGTTGATTGACATTGTTACTTTTGGAGCCACATATGCACTCAGCCTCTATAGGCGATCCACACGAGGCTGCAACAAAATTGGAGATTCAACGAATCTCCGCTTAAAGTACTAACTTCTTATGGATCTCTTCGGATGGTTAATATAAAATTTATTCTTCGGATCTCTTGGATATTCCAAAAGATGAAGAGCAAGAGGAGGATTAGGAGAGAAATGCAACTTTTGGATCTCCCATAAATCAGAGATTAAATGATTAAGAAAGATCTTAAGAGAAGATACATCCTCTCTCTTCAGGACATAAATCGTTGATGTCCTAAATGGATCTCCATATATGGACAAGAGGAGAACTTCTCCTCTAGAAAATTTTCATGCTTCTAGATATCTTCCACTCTAATTTTTCTCATAGAAAAGTCGTATTAAAATTGAGAAGAAAGAATTCTCGAAAGAACCCTAAAAGAAGACTATCCTCTCTTCACTTTCCTCTCATCAGGACATGATCAAATCACGTCCAAAAGAGACCAGGATGCCCTAACTCCTTGGAGCATCCATTCCCACACCCTCTTCCTCTCTCTCTCTCTCTCATATTTTTATCACATAAAAAATCACAAAGAAAAATAATAAAGTAAACCATGAAAGAAAATAATGAGAGAAAACATTTTCTCTTACCTTTGTCTTCATTAAGACATGAACCTTTCATGTCTTAATGAAGATTTTTTCTCCGAAGATGTAGGTGCCCCGAATCTCCAAGCCAACTCTCCTTTTCCTTCTAGTTTTACAGTAGTTATCCTAGAATTTTTTATGCTCAAAATGTTAGGAAATACGCAGGGTTTCATGCATGAATTTCAAAATCTCTTTGAAAAATAATGCAGTGGAACATGCATATTAAACCATTTAATCTATAAATGCATGTAATCAAATTACTAAACCCTACAATTAGGACCTATAACATGTCATAATGCATTTTAAATCTAAAATTAAAAGAATTTGGTATTGATCAAATCAATATCCTAGATCTAGAATGATTCTAGATCTGAAACCTAGATCATATCTAGGTGAGAAAAGAGATCATATCTCTTACCTTGCATAGGTTAAGAACTCTATGGTTGATTTTTGTTATTATCTTTAGAGTCGCACAAATGTCCAGCCTCTACAGGAGATCCACACGAAGCTGCAACAAAATCAAAGGTTCGTCGAATGAAGATTCGCTCGAAGGGCTAGCTTCTCATGGATCCCTCCTGATGGTTAATCAAATAGGTATTCTTTTGATCTCTTAGATCCTTCAAGAGATAAAGAATACATGGAGGATTGAGGAAGAAATCAAACTCTTAGATCTTCCAAAAATCAAAAAATAAAATGTACAAAAAACTATCCTAAGAGAAGATAGATCTTCTCTTTCAGCACATCAACCTTTGATGTCCTGAATGCATCCCCATGCCAGGACAAGGGGAGACCTCTCCTCAATCATTTTTCATGCTCTATAGGCTTCTCTCTCTCTGATTTTACTGATGATAAAAATCTCACAAAAGATGAAGAAGAAGGGTTCTCAAAGAAATCCTAAGAGAAGACCTTCTTCTCTTCTTCTTCTCTCATCGGGGCAAAATCAAATCAAGTCCAAATCAAAACACCATGCCCCAACTCATTGGAGCATTGATCCACCATGCTCTATACCTCTTTCTCTAAAATATTTATCACATAAAAATCATATTTAATTAAAAAAAATTAAAAGAAAACTATAAGAGAAGACAATCTTCTCTTATCTTTGTCTCTACAGGGCATCAACTTTTGATATCTTCATTGAAGAGTCTCTTCCAAGAAACTTGGCCCCTCAATTTCCCATGTCTCCTCCTCTTTTTTCTCTTGAATTTTCGTGGAGAAACCCAAGGATATCACGTTCACCCCAAAAAAAAAAGGAGGTGCTCTATTTATTAGGAAGACTAGGTCAAAACCTAGTCTTCCAAGGAGTCTTGGTGGCGTCCAACTCTTGGATGCCACCCTCCTTTAATTTTTGCATGAACAACTTGAAGCCAATGACCAAAGAAAGGTAAAAACCATGAAAAATCCTTGAAAAATAGGCACACACAAAAATAAATGCCGTGGAAAGCTT
Source organism: Cocos nucifera (assembly GCA_006176705.1). NCBI lineage: Eukaryota > Viridiplantae > Streptophyta > Magnoliopsida > Arecales > Arecaceae > Cocos > Cocos nucifera. The sequence continues at coordinate 183,085 of QRFJ01000177.1, read as the reverse complement.
GGCGCAAATAGGGAGGAGGTGTTTTGGTCAATTCAGACTCATTCAAAAGAAAACAAACACAAACTACTTTCCATAATTAACCAAAACATATTTGATTTAAATTAAACCAGATATGGGGCATGAGAAATCAATCTTGGGCATGAAAATCATAGAAAAAAGCTGAAAATAAATTTAGATGGGCATTGGAGATAATTTGCGCAAGGAAACAAGAAATCCTAGTCTAACTAGGATTCTCGTGTATTAACTAGGTCAAACCAATTTTTAATCTAATTAAAATAAGATTAATGTAAGCCTAATTATGGATGATCCTACTCTAACTAAGAACCTAATTAAGTTAGGTTTACACCATATTTAAATCTAATTTAAATTCTAACTCAATTATGAATTAGGTGCACTCAAATCGTAGTCCAACTAAAAATTATTTTTTTTTTGCAATTGGCTTATCCAATAAATCAATTAAACTCAATCTAATTAAGTCTAAATCAATTTTAATTAAATATAATTCAATTAAACTTGATCTTAACTCAATTGCTCAATTAAATTGAGCCAATTAGCAATCCAATTGCGAATCAATCCTCTTGCAACACTTGCATTAGGTCAAATATCAATCGCATTGAACGTTTGACCTTAGAACGATTCTCAATCATCGATTAACTATTTGATTAAGTTACAATCTCTTATGTGTGTAATCCTATAGCTTTGAACCTAAGCTGGTAGTATAAGAACCAATTTCTATACCAATCAAAGTAACCATCTAGCAATGGTTCCTGACGTCTGGATAGGTCGAATGTATGCAAAGCAATATTCTTAGAATCTTAGCCCATAGTTACCGTATAATTCATCCCTTTGATCATTAATGCTCAAGATAAATTTTAGTATGTTGTCAAACACTCATACAAGTCATCTCTATTATGTCTCAAAATTTTACAAATTCTATGACTTCTCACGAGGATTATCCAAGCCTAGATATTGCTAAACTGAAACACAACAAGACATTCTCTTTCTAAAGCTAATCAGGAGTGGTCAATCCCATCTTGACTCTCACACCGACTTCATAAGTACTTGACTATACCCAAAAACCTATCGAACCTATATAAGAAATACAGACAGTCTGGCATCAAAGTATAGTGAGTTGCTTGCAAGTCACCATGGTGATCTCAGATCAAAGAAACACTTATACTCATTAGCCTTAGCTAGCTACTTTTGATAGTAGAGTGCTACATTGGTCACATTCAGTGTAGATGTACTCCTACATCTCATCTAGATGTCATACCAATGTCTTCACACCATTTGGTTACGAGGATAACCAACGCATATGGCATACAGCGATCTATACTCGATAAGTTATCGTCCTTATTAATAACTTATCATTTGGTCGTGAACAATTTAAGAACCATCCGGTAAATCCTTCTTTATTAATTGATTATGGTTCTAAGAATTTCATCATAATTTAGGAGTTCATTTAAGAAAGATAGAACTTTTTTGATGAATCAGCTAAATAACTATTATCATTAGATAATTTATATACTAATTTCAATTATCTACCACTTAGATGATTGGCTTTAGGACACATTTTTTAATAACTTTCACTTGAACTAAAGTCAATCAGAATGATATCAAATATCCTATCTTTGACTTAAGTTCGTGGAACTCCTTAGTTCTAAGGCCTTAGCAAATGGGTCAGTCAAGTTCTCTTTTTTCATCAATCTTCCAAAGATCGACGTTATCCTAATCTAAAATCAAAGGTAATAGTAATGCAGAATATGCTGGTCTTTTGATTTTTTAGCCTAAGCTATGGCTCCAGTACTACGATAGGACTGGACCGTCGATGGAGGGTGCCACTCCCAACCTACTAATGAACCTTAGTAACTACATAGCTTACATGGCAGCATCATATGCCACGATGTACTCTACATCACTAACTGAATAGGCTATAATGTCCTACTTAAAACCTTTCCGGCAGATTACTCCTACAATTAGGATATGATTCAGCATTCTCCTGCTATCATCTTGATCTAATTGAAATTAAAACATCCATATGTTTTAAGTCAGTATTTTCATATTTGAATCACTAAACCTTAGTATTTATCAAATACTTAGGGATTGTCCATACAATCTTCCAGTGGTTCATACTTAGATCAGATTGGTATCTACTCACTATATTAGTGAGTATACCATACCTAATTTTGATCATAGAAAAATTAGATGACAGCCAAACTTTTATTCCTTGCAATGCTGGAATGCCATTTTCGATTAAGAGAACTTCATCCACAAACAACATAAGGAATAACACTACAGAACATTTTGTCCACTTACATATGCAGGATTTATCTTTTTTTATAACAAAGACATACATTCAAAATATATGTTCCAAAACTAAGATAATAGCCAAATAGGATTTACAGGTTTTTACCTTTCCATCTGCACTACTCTGATCCTTTTGAAAATCCATTCACACCCAATGGATTTTATTCTTTCAGGTGAATCATCTAGTGTCCACACACTATTGATTTTCATGAACTTCAATTTGGATTATATGACTCCAAGCCACTTCTCGTAGTCAGACCACTGCAATGCATTCCTATAGGTGATCGGATCCTTGTTGTTCTCATTGAGCTCAATAGGATCGCTATCCCTGACCTAGATATTGAAATATCTATCTGACTAATGCAATACTTTATCGAATCTCCTTAAGGGCACCACTTGAATGGGCTCTAGTTTTGATCTGATCAAATCCAGTTCTGTAGGTGTACTAGATTATGTCGGTTCTTTTCTACCAGTCAAACTTTTTCAAGTTTAACTTGAAGGGCATCGGTTCCTTCTCTAAGAAACTTCTTTCTAAAAGGAATACCCTACTGTTGATGAACATCTTATGTTCTTCAGCATGATAGAATTATTAACCCTTTAAACACCTATTGGACCAAGATCCAAGTTTATCTATATGCAGACTTATGACAAAGGCCGATCAACCCTAAACCCAATGGTGAAAGAGTCTAGGTCTATGCCCAATCTATATCCATATAGAGATTTACAATAGATTTACTTGGTATATATTTAGAGTAAAACTAGTAGTCATAAGAGCACAACCCTGAAATAGGTAGATAAGTAAACCCTATTATGGATTGAACCATGTCTAACAAATTACAACTTCTTCTTTTAGATACACTATATTTTAAAAAGAAATCCACTGAGAGAGAATCCTATTCTCTCCTAGATATGTCATAAACTAACTGGATAAGTATTCACCTCTTCGATCTGATCGAAGAGTTCTAATACCATTTCTAGTTTGTTCTCCTATTTCATTATTGAATCATTTGAACATTTCAAATGATTCAAGCCAGACGCTCCCATGTCAGGATAGGTCATCTGTAATGAAATATTAATATCTTCCTTTGGCACTTAAGTTCATAGGTTCATACACATCACTATGTATGAGACTTAGAACTTTATCAACTCCTTCACCTTTTCCAATAAAAGCTGACTTTGTCATCTTTTCAAGAAGATAAGACTCACAGGTTATCGATGATTTACAATCATTGATGTCAAGATTTTTCTCTCAAGCTAACTTATTTATCTTGTTCTTGTCAAGATGACTAAGCTTATAATACCAAATATAGACATCTATGACATAATCTAACTTGGATATTTATTGAATTTATACATTACACTTAACAAGCTGTATAGATGTTAAATATCATTTTTATTATCCATGTATTATTATAATATTTTTCATAATAATATCACAACAATCTTCTTTA
>QRFJ01000177.1:117918-179302 GCA_006176705.1 Cocos nucifera | reverse complement strand
AGGGTTATGGAAAATATTCATTTCCTAGCATGAAAATCATAGAAAAATTTGGAAATAAAAATTAGTGGGCATGGGCTCTTAGGTGGCGCCAAGAAATGTAGAAGAGTCCCATCAACTGGGGACCTTTCCTATTTGACTAAGTCAAAATTAATTTTGAATCTTAATAAAAAAGAATTAGTGCAATCCTATTAAGTATGATCTAGTCTAACTAAAAATTAAATTAAGTTAGTTTTAAATCATATTTAAATCTGATTTAAATCCTAACTCAATTAGAAATTAAGTGCACTCAAATCCTAGTCCAACTAGAATTATTTTTTTTTTGCAATTGGCTTAATCCAATTAAACCAATTAACTTAAATCTAATTAAGCCCAATCAATTCTAATTGATCTTAATTCAATTAGACTTAATTCAACCTAATTTTATCAAATTGAGTCAATTATCAATCCAATTGCTAATCTATCCTCTAGCAATACTTGCATTAGGTCAAATATCAATCGCATTGAATGTTTGACCTTAGAACGATTCTCAATCATGGATTAACCATCTGATTAGATTACAACCTCTTATGTGTATGACCTTATAGGTTTGAAACTAAGCCAGTAACCATCTAGCAATGGTTTCCAATGTCTGAATAGGTTGAATGTATGCAAAGCAACATTCTTAGAACCTTAGCCCATTGTTACCGTATAATTCATCCCTATGACCAATAATGCAAAAGCTATCTTTGAGTATGCTACCAACACTCATACATATCATCTCTATTGTGTCTCAAAATTTTATAAATTTTGTGACTCCTCATGAAGATTATCCAGACCTAAATTTTGCTAAATTGAAACACAATGAGTCATTCTCTTTCTGAAGTTAATTAGGAGTGGTCAATTCCATCTTGACTCATACATCAACTATATAAGTACTTGACTGTATCTAGAAATCTTTCAAATCTATATTAGAAATATAGACAGTTTGGCACCAAAGTATAGTAAGTTGCTTTCAAGTCACCATAATGATCTCAGGTCAAAGAGATTCATGTACCCATTGGTCTTAGCTAGCTACTCTTGATAATAGAGTGCTACATTGATCACTTGGATGCCATGCTAGTGTCTATATACTATTTAGTTATGAGGATAACTAATGACTATGGATGTGCACCATACTTGATAAGTTATTATCCTTGTTAATAACTTATCATTTGATCGTGAATAGTTTAAGAACCATCTGATAAATCCTCTTTTATCAATTGATGATGGTTCTAAGGACTTCATCATAATTTAGGAGTTTATTTAAGAAAGATAGAACTTTTATGATGAACTAGCTAAATAACTATTATTATTAGATAATTCATATACTAATTCCAATCATCTACTACTTAGATAATTGGCTTTAGAACATATTTTCCAACAAGGGCTAGGCAGTGGATCAGGTTTTTTCTATAGGAACATCAGAAAGAGTTGCGGTTTAGGTGTTGGATGAGTTGTATGCAGTAAGAGAGGATCTGGATGAAGGGAAATCCTGATTTTCCAGACTAGGATCGTTCAGATCTGATCGGATCAAGAGATATATATCAAAAAAAATTTTCTCTTTGATCCTAATCAGATTTGAGATGTTTCAAATCTAATTTTTATTATTTTAATAATAAAAATAAAATCTAAATAAATTAAATCAAATTTAATTTACCTTGATGTTGGGTAATCCTATTATCCGTTGATGATCCTGTATGTAGTGAAAGATTCTGGATCTAGCCACGCAAGTGCCTGGCCTCTACCAATATCCACTCGGACTAAATCTAGAGATCCTCTTCTTCTCTATCAGGTCTCCAAAAATCAGATCTGGATCTGATCTGGAGGATCTTCAAAACATCTTTTGAAGATCAGCAGTCGTCCTTTGCAGCAGCGCGGCCTTCCAGCTTTCAGTCGCTTTTCTCTAGTCCGAATTGCACCAACCAAGAATCCAAATCTCTTGATGTTGGAGAGGGAGGAGAAGGTGGTTTGGCATGGAGAAGAGGGAGAGGTGGCCTTTAGGCGTAGGATTCTTAATCAGATACTTCTTGAGTTGGGCGTAGGATCTTATTTTTAGACTATCTGTGATCCAACTTCCTCTTCTTCCAACCAATCACACCCTTGTAAATCAGATCTAAATCTGATTATGGAAATACAGTCCCAGATTCCTCCTTAGATGCATCTAAGACCAGTAAATTTGGTTTTATGGAGAACTCTAATCGAAATCCAAAAAGAGTCATGGAGTCCCTATCCAATAGGGGACACCTGGGCGCCCTAACTGTAGGGCGCACGCCACCTCCTCCATTCCAGTTCTAGCAGTGAGGATAAGGCCCCTAATAGCTCCCATAGTGCTGTGAATGTGGACGAAGTCAAAGTGTCAATGGTCACATTGACCAGTCAAAAGGTCAACTTTTGATCCAAAGTCAAAGGACGAAAAATAATAGGCAGTGGACCAAAATGGTAGGTATTATCTTACAAAATAAGACAATCCTTTTCAAACTAGACAGACTCCAGTCAAATCAGATGAAGGCCTCTGAATGAGCACAAACTTCTTTGGCTCATCAGGAAAATTTTAGTGACTAGGAACGAAAAGAAACGTTAGGTTCAATCGGAGTGCTGCATGATTTTCTTGAACCTAATTGAATCTCATTCAAATCAATTGAAACTAGACTCAGTTCAATTGATAATCATCAGATTCAAACCCTTGTTGGTGTGATCCAATTAGATTCAGTTCTGTATGGGTAATGGGATATTGTCATGATCTCCATCTCGACATCATAAAAACTTTCTTTCGATGGACAGAACTTTCTTGATTCGGAACAGGCTAGAATGATCGATCATCTAAAATATTCTAATTTACTTCCAAATCATCGCAGTGACACCTAGCAGTATATGGTGGGCAACCATCAAGCAAATATGACCTCTTGAGTGCAGCTACTTTGTGTGATTAAGTTCTATCATATTCTTGAAACTCGATCAGATTAGGGTTAAGTTAAAACTCGTCAATCCCTAGTTTCTGTCATATGAGTAATCATTCGATATCAACGTCCGATGATAAAACCTAATAGAACACTCTTTCCATTATTTCACTCTACCAGCCATGGGCTTCTGACTTGATTCTCATGATCATCATAGGCTGCTCCTCTACCATCAGAGGTAGATAGATTCCATCTTGATGCAATCCAGTTCCTACAATGAACATGTCATAGCCAACGTACACCTCAGGGTTCCATGTGGCTAGGAGACCAAGTAATGGTGTAGTCAAACTATAACACCCTCAAGGTGAACTATCGATGCACCTTAGGTCAAAGAACCAGATACACTACTGTAGCATTGAGTCAGTTATTGACGAGAAGGTAGACTTTCTAATGACTACTCGAGGTAGTCACGCTCAATGCCCTCGTTCTCTAACGAGTATCTATACTCTCACTCCGATGTCTCCACACCGTAGACTTAAGACTCATCTACTAAAGAGAAGCGATTGTACACCAACCTTCTGGATCAATCACCATCCTTGTGATGATCCTATGGTCGGGAGCATTTTATGAGTTGATAATGATTATTCATGTCTTAAATTTTGACTCTTGAAAATATGAATTATCATTACCATTAACTCAAAGGATGTATCACAGACACTAAATACACATATGTGATAGAAAATAACCCATTTTATTAATTATAGTCATAATTATAATTTTGCCCCTAGTGTATTATAAGTGTCTGCCAATTCTGGCTTTTAGGGCACATATATCTAACAATCTCCCACTTATCCTAATGCCAATTAGCTACAAGTCTATGTCCCATCTTCTCAAGGTGGGCTTCAAATTTTTGTTGTCCCAATGGCTTTGTAAGTGGGTCTGCCATATTATCTATGGAGTCGACTCTCTTGACCTCGACGTAACCCTTCTCGAGGTAATCGTGAATGAGGTGGTATCGTCGCTCAATGTGCTTAGACTTCTGGTGAGACCTCGGCTCCTTAGCAAGGGCTATGGCGCCATTATTATCGCAGTATAGAGGAATGGCATCTGATGGCATTACTCCGATTTCTACAGCAAACTTCTTGTACCAGAATGCTTTCTTCACAGCCTTTGATGCAGTGATATATTCTGCTTTTATGATGGAATCTGCTATAATGGTTTGCTTGGAACTCTTCCAGCTGACAGCACCACCATTGCACATAAACAAACTCTCAGATATCGACTTTCGATCATTTATATCGAATATGAAATCCGAGTCTGTGTATCCCTGGACATGGAGTTCTTCGTTACCAAAAACCAACATCATATCCTTAGTTCTTCTCAAGTACTTAAGGATATATTTCATAGAAGTCCAGTGTTCTTCACCTGGATTTGACTGATATCTGCTTGTGGCACTCATAGCATGGGCTATATCAGGTCATGTACATAGCATGGCATACATGAGGCTCCCTATTGTAGAAGCATAAGGGATCTTGCTCATGCATTCTATTTCCTTAGGTGTGCTAGGGCACATCTTCTTGGAAAGATGAATACCATGTCTGAAGCGTATTAATCCCCTCTTAGAGTTTTCCATACTAAACCTCTTTAGTACTTCCTCTATGTACATATTCCGTGAAAGTCCTAGCATCCTATTTGGTCTATCCCTATAAACCTTAATTCCTAGAATAAAGGATGCTTCACCTAGGTCTTTCATGGAGTATTTCTTGGACAACCATAATTTGACTATCGTCATCCTACGAACATCATTCCCAATAAGAAGGATATCATCCACGTACAGTACGAGGAAGACAACAGCGCTCCCACTGACCCTTTTCAAGATACACGGTTTCTCATCATTTTTTATGAAACCAAATATTTTGATCACATCATTGAAATGAGTGTTTCAGCTCCGAGATGCTTGCTTAAGTCTATATATGGATCTTCGTAGCTTGCAAATCCTGTGATCAGTATCATTGGATGTGAAACCTAGCGGCTGTTCCATATAGATATCTTCCTCAAGATATCCATTTAAGAACACCGTTTTCACATCCATTTGCCATATTTCATAATCGAAATAGACTGCAATGGCAAGCAATGTGCAGATGGATTTTAGCATAGCCACTGAAAAAAAGGTATCTTGATAGTCAATGCCTTCGCGTTGACTATAACCTTTTGCCACTAGTCTAGCCTTGAATGTCTCCACATTCCCATCTACACCAATCTTTCTCTTGAAGATCCTTTTACACCCAATAGGTACTATACCTTCTGATGGATCTACCAAGATCCAGACTTGGTTTGAGTGCATTGAGTCAATTTCTGACTGCATTGCCTCTAGACATTTCTCAGAGTCGATACTAATATCATCTCATTGTAAGTTTTGGGATCATCACCATGAGCACCATTACCTACGAGGAATATTTCCTCTACGTTCTCTGAAATAATACCTAAGTATCTTTCAGGAGGATGAAAAACTCTTTTCGATCTACGAGGTGGAGGTGGTAGTGTTCTTATTGGCTCAACCTGATTTGGTTCCAATTGGTCCTTAGCTCATTATTCTTGTGAGACTTTCTCATCAAGCTTAATCTACTTTTCGATGTCGCTATCTTGAATAAACTATTTTTCAAGAAAAATGACATGTTGACTCACAATCACATTATGGTCTTCTGAAATGTAGAAATAGTATCCTAATGACTCTTTAGGATATCCTATGAATCGAGCTCCGAAGGACCTAAACTCTAACTTGTCCGCTTGTTATTTTTTGATATAAGCCGGACAACTCCAAATTCTGAGATGACTCAAACTTGATTTCTTATCGTGCCATATCTCATATGGTGTGGTAGGAATGGTCTTAGAGGGAACCCTATTCAATAGATAAATTGAAGTTAACAATGAATGTCCCCAAAGGTAATCAGGGAGGTCTGTGAAGCTCATCATGGATCGAACCATATCCAATAGGATCCGATTTCTCTATTCTGAAATCTTATTGAGTTGAGGTATTCCTAGTGGAGTCCATTGAGAGACTATGCCATTTTCCTTGAGATAGTCTAAGAATTCTTGGCTAAGGTATTCACCTCCTCGATCTGATCAAAGAACCTTAATGGGTTTTCTAATTTATTTTTCTACTTCATGTCTGAATTCTTTAAACTTTTCAAAAGCTTCAGACTTATGTCTCATAAGATACACATAACCATACCTAGACAGATCATCGGTAAAGGTAATGAAGTAGACAAAATTGCCTCTAGCCGGCACGTTAAATGGGCCATACACATCAGTATGTACTAGGGCAAGGAGATCTGTGGCCCTTTCCCTATGTCCCACAAAAGGGAGTTTGATCATTTTGCCTTGAAGACAAGATTCACAAGTTGGATATGACTCGGAAGTCAATGGACTCAATAGCCCATTTTTCTCCAATTTGTTGATCCTATCTTCTGCTATATGACCTAATCTTAGGTGCCATAGATACCTATCGTTTGGACTATCCCTAGGTCATTTAGCATTCACATTTTGCTCGATAGTTAAAATAGGTACATCAATATATAGCTGATAAAGACCGTTAATAAGGAAATCATTTGCAATTGTATTTCTTTCATAAAGAATGTTACAATGGTCCTTAGAAAAGATAATCACATAGCCTTTTAGTGCTAAGCATGAAACAAAAATCAAATTTCTACTAGCTGCAGGCACATAATAATAGTCTTTCAAAACTAAGTCTAAACCAGATGGTAATCGAAGAGGGTATGTTTCCACGGCCACTACAGCAACTCTTGCTCCATTATCGATGCGTAGGATCATGTCTCCATCCCTCAATCTCCTGCTATCCTCAAGACTCTGCATGGAAGTGCACAGATGAGCACTAGAACCAGAGTCAAGCACCTAACTGGATGCAGAAGAAACCGTAAGGTTAGACTCAATAATGAGCATACCTCCAGGAGGACCTTCCTTCTTGTTCTTCAGGGTGGCCAGGTAAGTAGGATAGTTCCACTTCCAATGGCCATCGCTGTTGCAATGAAAATACTTTTCTTTGGCAGCAGCTTTCATCTTCGGCTTTGCCTTCTTCTTCTTTGCTCCTTCCATCTTTTGCTTTTTCACAAATTTTTTTTTCTTTCCATAAGACTTTCTTTTGAAAGAAGTCCATTCCATAGCAAGAACTAAGCCTTTAGAATCTTTCATAGAAAGCTCAGCGGTGACCAGCATGTTCATTAATTCGATCAAGGAATTTTGAAGTTTATGCATGTGGTAATTCATGATGAATTGCCCATATGCATCAGTCAAGGATTGCAGAATAATATCGTCTACAGATTTAAGTCTAACTTCACACTGAGCTTCTCAAGCTCTTCCATGTCCTTGATCATCGTCAGATAATGATCTTGGACTGACTGTCCATCACGCATCTTAGCCTTAAAAAGTCATTTCGTGACTTGATATTTGGCTGCGCGACTCTATTCACCAAACATCTCCTACAGGTGAGCCAACATTTGGCGAGCAGTCCCGATATCCTCATGTTGCCGCTGGAGCTCATCAGACATCGAGCCCAATATGTAATATCTGGCCTTATTATCTTCGTCTATCCATTTCTCCAGAGACGCTCTCTGTTCAATAGATGGACGTGCGGGTAATCCAATTACCTGATTTGGATAATCCAATTACCCATTGATGATCCTGTATGCAACAGAAGGTTCTGGATCTAGCCACGCAAGCGCCTGGCCTCTACTGGTATCCACTCGAACTAGATCTAGAGATCCTCTTCTTCTCTATCACGTCTCCAAAAATTAGATCTGGATCTGATCTGGAGGATCTTCAAAACTCATTTTGAAGATCAGTAGTTGTCCTTTGCAGCAGTGCAGCCTTCTAGCTTTTGATCGCCTTTCTCTTGCCTGGATCGCACCAACCAAGGTCCAAAACTCCTTTTGGATGTGGAGAGGAAGGGGATAAGGTGGGTTTGGCATTGAGGAAGAGGAGAGAGGCAGCCTTGGGGCATGGGGAATTATGATTCAATCATAATCTGAGTTGGGCGCAGGGTCTTATTTATAGACTGACTGTGATCCAACTTCTCTTCTTCCCAACCAATCACAATCCTTTGTGAAATCAGATCTAAATCTGATTGGTGGGAATAGAGTCCCTTGGATTCCTCCTTAGAGGGAACCTAAGACCAGTCAAAGTTGGTTCTTAGAAGAACTCTAATTGGAATCCAAAAAGGAGATGGAGTCCTTATCCAACAAGGACTCCTAAGCGCCTCCAACTTGGGCACACGCTAAGGATGGCGTGCGCCCTCTTCCTTGCCCGGTTCTGGTAGGAGGATAGGCCCCCACCAACTCTCCAATAGGTGCATGACATGTGGTCAAAATTCAAAGTGTCAATGGTCAACGTTTGACCAGTCAAAGGTAGACTTTTGACCAAAGTCAAAGAACAAGAAATGGCAGGTGACCAAAAATGGCAGGTAATGTCTTACAAAATAAGACAACCCTTTTTGACTTGGACAACCTCCAGTCAGACCATATGAAGGCCTCTGATTGAGCACAAAAACTTCTTTGGCTCAGACAGGACAACTTATTTATGATAGTAAAAGAAGAACGTTAGGTTCAATCGAGTGCTAGCACGATTTTTTTGAACCTAATTAATCTCATTCAGATCAATTGAACTGGATCAATTCAATTGATGATCACAAAATTCAAACCCTTGTTTGTGTGACCTAGTTAGGTTAGTTCTGTATGGTAATGGATGTGTTCATGATTTCTATCATCGACATCATCGAAACTCCTTTCGTGGATCAGAAACTCTTCTGATTCGAACAGCTAGAATGATCGATCATCTAAATCATTCTATTTGCTCCCAAAATCCACCAGTGACATAGCAGTATATGGTGGCAACCACATGCAGAGCTGAATGCGAATCTCTTAGTGCAGCTATCTATGTGATTAAGTTCTTCTATCTTGAGCCCCGATCAGATTAGGGTTAAGGTAAACTTGTCAAACCCTAGTCTCTGTCATATGATGTAATCATTCGATTCGAGTCCGATGTGAAAATCTAAATAGAAACTCTTTCTATTATTTCACTCTACCATGGCCATGGATTTCTGGACTTGATTCTCATGATTATCATAGGGCTGCTCCTCTACCACCGAGGTAGATAGATTCCATCTTGATGCCATCCAGTTCCTACAATGAACATGCTATAGCCAACATACACCTCAGGGTTTCATATGGCTAGGAGACCGAGTAATGGTGTAGTCAAACTATAACACCCTCAAGGTAAACTGCCGATGCACCTCAGGTCAAAGAACTAAACACACTACTGCAGCATCGAGTCAGTCATTGATGAGAAGGTAGACTCCCTAATGACTACTCGAGGTGGTCACGCTCAGTGCCCTCGTTCTCTAACGAGTACCTATACTCTCGCTCCGATGTCTCCACACCGTAGACTCAAGACTCATCTACTAAAGAGAAGCGATTGTACACCAACCTTCTGGATCAATCACCATCCTCGTGATGATCCTATGGTCGGGAGCAATTTATGAGTTAATAATGATTATTCATGTCTTAAATTTTCAACTTTTGAAAATATGAATTATCATTACCATTAACTCAAAGGTGTATCACAGACACTAAATACACATATGTGATAGAAAATAACCCATTTTATTCATATTAGTCAAAATTATAATTTTTCCCATAGAAGTGTATTACAAGTGTCAGCCAATTCTGGCTTCTAGGGCACATATATCTAACAATCTCCCACTTGTCCTAAAGCCAATTGGCTACAAGTCTAAGTCCCATCTTCTCAAGGTGGGCTTCGAACTTCTGCTGGCCCAATGACTTTGTAAGTGGGTCAGCCACATTATCTGTGGAGTTTACTCTCTTGACCTCGACATAACCCTTCTCGAGGTAACCATGGATGAGGTGATATCACCACTTGCTTGGAACTCTTCCAGCCGATAGCACCACCATTGCACACAAATAGACTCCCAGATGTCGACTTTCGGTCATCTATATCAGACATAAAATCTGAGTCTGTGTATCCCTGGACTTGGAGTTCTCCGTTACCAAAGATCAACATCATATCCTTAGTTCTTCTCAAGTACTTAAGGATACATTTCACAGAAGTCCAGTGTTCTTCACCTAAATTTGACTGATATCTACTTGTGACACTCAAGCATGGGCTATATCAGGTCGTGTACATAGCATGGCATACATGAGACTCCCTATTGTAGAAGCATAAGGGATCTTGCTCATGCATTCTATTTTCTCAGGTGTGCTGGGGCATATCTTTTTGGAAAGATGAATACCATGTCTGAAGGGTATTAATCTCCTCTTAGAGTTTTTCATACTAAACCTCTTTAGTACTTTCTCTATGTACATCTTCTATGAAAGTCCCAGCATCCTATTCGGTCTATCCCTATAGACCTTAATTCCTAGAATAAATGATGCTTCCCCTAGGTCTTTCATGGAGAATTCCTTGGACAACCATAATTTGACTGTTGTCATCATGGAAACATTATTCCTAATAAGGAGGATGTCATCCACGTACAATATGAGGAAGACAACAGTGCTCCCACTGACCCTTTTGAAAACACACAGTTCCTCATCATTTTTGATGAAACCAAACATTTTGATCACATCATTGAAATGAGTGTTCCAGCTCCGAGATGCTTGCTTAAGTCCATATATGGACCTTTGCAGCTTATAAATCTTGTGCTCAGTATCACTGGATGTGAAACCTAGCGGCTATTCCATATAGATATCTTCCTTAAGATATCCATTTAAGAACGCCTTTTTCACATCCATTTGCCATATTTCATAATCGAAATAGGCTAAAACGGCAAGCAATGTGCGGATGGATTTTAGCATAGCCACTAGGGAAAAGGTATCCTGATAGTCAATGCCTTCACGTTGACTATAATCTTTTACCACTAGTCTAGCCTTGAATGTCTCCACATTTCCATCTGCACCAATCTTTCTCTTGAAGATCCATTTACACCTAATAGATACTATATCTTCTGGTGGATCTACCAAGGTCCAGACTTGGTTTGAGTGCATCGAGTCAATTTCTGACTGCATTGCCTCTAGCCATTTTTCGAAGTCGATATCTGATATCGCCTCGTTGTAGGTTTTGGGATCATCACCATGAGCACCATTACCTATGAGGAACATTTTCTCTACTTTCTCTAAAATAATACCTAAGTATCTCTTCAGGGGGACGGAAAACTCTTTCCGAATCTACGAGGTGGAGGAGGTAGTGTTCTTATTGGCTCAACCTGATTTGGTTCCAATTGGTCCTTAGCTCGTTCCACTTGTGAGACTTTCTCATCAAGCTTGATCTGTTTTTCAATGCCGCTGTCTTGAATAAACTATTTTTCAAGAAAGATGGCATGTCGACTCACAATCACATTGTGGTCTTCTGAAATGTAGAAATAGTATCCTAATGACTCTTTAGGATATCCTATGAATCGAGCTCTGAAGGACCTAAACTCTAACTTGTCCGCTTGTTGTCTTTTGACATGAGCTGGACAACCCCAAATTCTGAGATGACTCAGACTTGATTTCTTACCGTGCCATATCTCATATGGTGTGGTAGGAACAGTTTTAGAGGGAACCCTATTCAGTAGATAAATCGAAGTTAACAATGAGTGTCCTAAAGAAAATCAGGGAGGTCTGTGAAGCTCATCATGGATCGAACCATATCTAATAGAGTTCGATTTCTCCGTTCTGAAACCCCGTTGAGTTAAGGTGTTCCTGGTGGAGTCCATTGAGAGACTATGCTATTTTTTTCTTATTTTGGTAGATTTTAGTGGTTTCTTTATTATCTCTAATAGCTATAAATCTTGCCCAAGATTCTCTCCTCTACCTATTGAAGATTTAAAAGGCTTTAAATAGAAAAAAATATAAGAGATTGGTGTGATTTAATTATCAGTCTTAAGCAAAAAGTATTCATCAAGAAAAGAAGCTTTCATCTTCAAGTTCACCAACCTCTCAAGAGTTCTTTCAAATCCCAAACAACCTTGAGGAAAATCAGAGAAGCTTCCTCCATTATTGTGAAAAGCATTCTTAAGGTTTTATTTGCTCACAAAGGAAGCTATACTTGTATTTGATTGTCATTAAATCTTTTACTCTGCTTTACTATTTTGATTCAAGTTTTGGGAGGGTTCCAAAACTTGGGAAGGTTAATCCTAACCTTAAATAGAATTGTATTAGGTTGGCTTGTACCTAAAAAATAAGTGTTCTAGCTTAGGATAGCTAAGGTTGGAGGTTTTCAATGGTGCATTCAGTTTGAATACGGATAGTGAATCTTAATTCTCAAGTAGGAACTTGAGGAGTGGATGTAGGTGCAAGAAAAGCATCGAACCACTATAAATCTTGCTTGTTTGTGGTGTGCTTGCTATCTTTCTTTCCCTAGTTTGTTAAATTCTTGCTCTCTAATCTTTTATATTCTTTTCTAACCTAAATCACTTCACACACACATCTTGCATATCATCATTCAATCTTGATATTTTTAAATTAGCTTTAAAATTTAAAAAACCCAATTCACCCTTCCTCTTAGGTTGCATAGCTGGGCAATAAGTGGTATCAGAGCTCGATGCTCTAACTCTACTTTGATTTAACCATCAAAGAGCTAAAGATCTATGGCAACCCAAGTTAGTATTTTTTTAGCCGAGGGACAGACCATAAACCGACCTCTATTTTTCAATGGATCAAACTATACCTATTGGAAAGCTCGAATGAGAATTTTCATACAAGCACTTAACTATGATATGTGGAGTATCATAATTAATGGATCATACACACCCACTAAGATAATTGATGGTGAGGAATCAATCAAATCTGAAAAGGAATGGGATGAGATTGATAAGAAAATGGCTCAACTCAATTTAAGAGCCATGAATATTTTATATTATGCTCTAGATGCTAATGAATTTAATCATATTTCAACATGCATGTCAACTAAGAAAATATGGGATAGGTTAGAAGTAACTCATGAAGGCACTAATCAAGTTAAGGAGTCAAAAATTAATATGCTTATGCACAAATATGAATTTTTTAAAATGGAGCATGATGAGTCAATAACTGTAATATTTACTAAATTTATGGATATTATAAATGATCTTAAAAGTCTTGGCAAGTCTTATTCTAATAGTAACCTTGTGAGGAAGATTCTTAGATCTTTGTCAAGGACATGGGAGGCCAAAGTGATGGCAATCCAAGAAGCCAAAGATCTAAATATTTTACCCTTGGAGGAGCTTTTAGGATCACTAATGACGCATGAGCTAAGCTTGAAACAATATCAAGAAGAAGATGTCAAGAAAAAGAAGATAATAGCCCTTAAATCCACCACTCAACAAGATGAGAAATCCAAGGAAATGGAAGATGAAGAATAAGATGAAGAAATAGCCCTCATCATGAGAAAGTTTAAGAGATTTTTAAAGAAAAAACAAGGAATGAGGAAGAGGCTACCTACCAAAGGGGAGCATAGCAAGAAAAAGGATAAAGAGCAGCCCCTTATTTGCTATGAATGTAACAAGCCAGGGCACTTTAGGCCTGAATGTCATCAACTTAAAAAGGTTTCCAAGAAATATAAGAAAAAGATAATGGTGGCAACATGAAGTGATAGTGACGACTCAAGCTCTAAAGAGGAAGAAGCTTATGAACAAGCCAACCTGTGCCTTATGGCACATGAGAATGAGGTAAGTGCTAAAATCTCAAATGAATTTATATTCAAAGAATTTCAAGAAGCCTTCTATGATTTAGTAGATGATTTAAAGAAGTTAGAAACTAAAAAATAAAGAACTAAAATTAAAAAATCAAGTCTTACTAAAAGAAAATAAAACTATCCTAAGTGAAAAACTAGTCTTAACTCAAGAGAATCTAAATTTAAAAAATTAAATTGGCAATTTAAAATTGATAGTTAAAAAATTTACTTTGAGTTCAAATAAACTTCATGTGATTCATAGAAATCGAAAGATCATTTATGATAAGGCTGGTCTAGACTATAACACCCTAAGAAAACAAAAATTTTTGAAAAATATTTTTATAAATTCTCAAAGCAATAAATTTTTAAATGTTACTTGCTTTAAATATGGTAAATTAGGACACAAATCTTATACATGCTTCTCTAACAATTTAAATATAAAAAAAATATGGGTTCTAAAAGGAACCATTATGACTAACCTTTAAGAATCCAAGAAAACTTGGGTACCTAGAGTAAGGACTTGAATTTGCATGTAGGTGTGTCTTGCATCCAAAGAAAAAAATCAAAGATGGTATCTTGACAGTGGATGCTCAAGACACATGATCGGTGATGAGTCCCAATTCATCACGCTTGATGCTAAAAATGGAGGGATGGTCACATTTGGAGATAATGGCAAAGAAAAGATCATTGGTATAAGTAATGTCGATATCACTCCCTCCAAGTATATTGAATATATTTTATTGGTAGATGGTTTAAAACACAATCTCTTAAGTATTAGTCAACTTTGTGACAAGGGTTACAAAGTTATTTTTCAATCTTCATTTTGCATTGTAACTAGTCCCAATGATAATGGCATTAAGTTTGTTGGTGATAGGCATGGTAATATTTATATGGCAGATTTGAATGATCTTTCTATGATAAGCATGCAATGTCTAGTAGCTATGAAAGCTAAAATTAATGAGACTAGTTGACTTTGGCATCTATTGGAGATAAATCCATGCCTACCGAAGTTTGTCTAAGATTTTGACTAAATTAGTTTTGTCTGATTGCGGTTATAGAAATTGAACCACAACCCGTAGAAATATTCAAGCTCTGAATCATTCTGGAATGGCCAACATCCGACACTATAGCTAGAGAATCTGATTTCCTGGGAAGACTAATTTTGGATTCGACAAGACATCGCGGATTCCTTCTCTAGGCAAGCTTGAATAGTCAATACCACCCTAGAGAACTGGCCAAGTTTCTAGCACCTACGCATCCCGTTCGATCGATCTCCCCCTAATGGTCAAACACCTCTAATAGCCAAACTCCTTCCGAAATCCAACAGACGAACTCCTTTCGGATTCCCCCAACAGGCAAACTTTTTTAGCAGCCAAACTTCTTCCGAACTCCTCCAATAGGCGAACTTCTTCTGAATTCTTCCAACAGGTGAACTCCTCTAGCAGCCAAACTCCTTCGGAACTCCTCCAATAGGAGAACATCTTTCGGATTCTCTCTAGTAGTTGAATTCCTCCACCAAATGAATTCTTCCTCGGGTTTCTCCTCTAGAAGAGCTGCGCACAGATCTCTCTAGTAGATCTACTTTTTTATTCAAGAAGAGTCTCCTCTCCTATACAAATCTAGCCTCGGATACGGTATGAACCGACCCACACCCAGACTATCTTAGAGGAGTCTGAACTCCTCTAGAATTGATATAGCTCAATGGTCATCACCAACCGATGCCTACTTCTCTGAACATTGACTATCAAATCTCAAACGGACTGGCACCTTGCGATAACAAACACTATCCTCCATAACAAACTCCATGTGGACCCGAGTGGCCCACTATCCGATAATTACGGCTGTCACTATTAGTTTGTTATAGGCTTCATCTATAAAAGGGACCCTCCATATACGTTTTCGTCAGGCTCTCTTCTCCTTCTCAATACTCTGCAACTTTCTCAATTGAGTACTCCATTTCTATTGGCCAAAAGAGCTAACTTGATCATCGAAGGGTCTTACTGAAGCCATCCCTCCAACCTCTGGTTGAGACTTATTTTGTAGGTCACCGACGGTGATCTCTTCTTCTCCGACTCTGATGCTTCTTCGACGATGATCAGATTTTGCACCAATAGAATTGATGCTAGAGGGAGGGCCCTCTATTCTTAAGGTTTCCTTATTCTCAAAAGAGTGCCCAACAATGATCTCTCTTCTTCTTCTCTATAGTCCTTTTCAAAAAAAAAAAACCTCCCAGAAAAGCTTCAACTCGACGATCAACAGCCTCTGCAGCCAAATCCTATCCAAATCTGTCCGCTCTCGCTTTAGATTTAGCAACTCAAGCTCCACCTACAACCATGGTGAATGCAGAGCAGTTCAACCTGCTAGTCCAGCAGATTCGCAATCTCATGAAAGTGGGGCAGGCCATGTAATGGCAGACTCCAATACCAATTCGATCAGAGCAGGCTTCTCCGGAGCCCCATAATTCGATTTGGGGATGGCCGACTTGGGCTAGCTAGTCGGTGACCTCCGAAAAGAAAAGGTAGAGAGCCAAGAGCCCCTGCACTGATCATGACTCTACACCTAGGGGAACTTTGCCTTCGTTCAGTCAAAAGACCTTAGAAATCCATGATTGAGAGGATCTGAATCAAAAACTATAAGAGATGAACCGATGGATCAAGAAACTCTGCCATGCTCTCCCTTCTCATGGTATTGATATCTGTACCAATCCTTCTTTCTCTCAATGCATCATGCAGGTACCAATCCCACCAAACTTCAAGCTTCCTCAATTCAAGAGCTACGATGGGACCTCCAATCTGATTGATCACCTGGAGGCCTTTTGAACGATGATGCTGCTCCATGGCGCACCAGACGCCATTTTCTGTTGAGCCTTTTCATCCACCCTGAAGGGAGCCACCAGAAACTGATACTCGACCCTCAAATCGAATACCATCTTCTCTTTTGACCAGATGAGCCATCAGTTTGCGGCTCATTTTGCTAATAGCCAATGTCCTAGATGGGGCTTAGAATCCCTCATCAACATCAAGCAATAGGAGGAAGAATCCATCCGAGCTCTTATTAATCGATTCAATGCCGCTGCGCTAGAGGTCCGAAACCTGAATCAATTAATTATGATGGCCGAGCTAAAGGGCAGCCATCAAAAGAATAATCTGCTACTCTTCCAAGAGAAGAAGTACCCTAGAGATTTTGCTGATATGCTAGCTCAGGCTGAAGGGTATGCTCGAGCGGAAAAGGCCTTCAAGACCAAGGACAATGAAGCCATTGGAGAGTGGTGAATCGATGAGTTGGGAAGGCCCACTGAGGAAGGAAAGTTGAGTGAAGCTCGACTGCAATCCCAAACTCTCCCTGAGCACAAGCAAGTCCAAACTCCTCCCCGGGCTCGAAAGCAGGGAAGCCCTGACAGAAGTGCATGGTGGGGTTCCCCCTCCAAAGGTTCCATAATTATGCCCCCCTCAACACTCTAAAAATGCAAGTGTTGATGGAGATTAAGGAGCAACTGTCGAGGCCTGAAAGGATGCGCTCCCATTCTGACAGATGCAATCAAAACAAGTTCTGCCTCTATCATCGTGACCACAGTCATGATATTGAAGAATGTATTCAACTCCAAGATGAGATGAGGAGCTCATCACGCGAGGTAGACTCGATCGATTCCTATGGTGTCAATCTGAAGGACGAAAAGATCGGCCAAGGGCATTGCCGCAATCAGAACCGCAAAAGGAGGAGCAGTAGGTGGATTGGCCACCTCTTGGCATCATCAACACCATCTTTGGGGGACTTCGACGAGGGGAGACTAGTAGGTCAACCGAGCCCAGAAAAAGGTAGAGAACTAAAGAGCCCATTGCTTTCACCGACAAGGATGCTCAAGGAGTCTAGTTCCTACACAATGATGTGGTTGTAATCTCTTTAAATATTGCCGACTATGATGTACACTATATTTTGGTAGATAATGAAAGCTCTACTGATGTTTTATTTTATGATGCTTTCTCAAAAATGTCCTTACTTAATAACTACTTGGAACCTATGAACTCTCCGTTGGTAGGCTTCACTGGCGATGCCGTGCCAGTTGAGGGCATAATAACTTTGACTATGATTGCAGGGCAACGCCTGAAGCTGGTTAAGGCATAGATCAATTTTCTAGTTGTAAAGGCTCCATCTATCTATAATGCTATTCTTGACCGACCTGGTTTGAACATGCTTCAAGCAGTGGTGTCAACTTATTATCTAAAGGTGAAGTTTTCAATGAGCTGCAAAATTGGAGAGATCAGGAGAGACTAGGCATTGGCAAGATGCTGTTACTCCATTGTCCTATAAAAAAACATCCAGCCCGACCTTTATCCTCTTGATGGACTGGATGTCCATGACGACCTTACCGAGGAGTGGGGTGAGCCTATGGAGGACCTTGTATCTGTGTCCTTAAATAACGGGAGTGTGGAGCACACTATGCAAGTTGGCTTCAACTTGAGGGATAAGATTCGGGAGCGACTCATCATCTTCCTCAGAAAAAATGCAAACGTCTTCACCTGGGTCCCAACGGATATGCCAGGAATTTATGCCGAGGTCATGGAACATCAATTGGCCATTGATCCCAGGTATCGACCAATGAAAG
Organism: Cocos nucifera; assembly: GCA_006176705.1. Classification (NCBI taxonomy): domain Eukaryota; kingdom Viridiplantae; phylum Streptophyta; class Magnoliopsida; order Arecales; family Arecaceae; genus Cocos; species Cocos nucifera. The sequence continues at coordinate 161,065 of QRFJ01000177.1, read as the reverse complement.
AGAAGATACGCAACCACGCCCCGGAGAGATAGAAAGCAATTGTAGAAGAAGTAGGTAATCTCCTTAAAGTTGGATTCATCCGAGAAGTTAACTACCCAAGCTGGGTCTAAAATATGGTTCTCATCAAAAAGACAAATGGTAAGTAGAGGATGTGTATAAACTTCAAAAAGCTAAACAAAGCCTATCCAAAAGATAGCTATCCTCTATCTAGGATTGATCAACTGGTAGATGAAACCTCGGGCCACGAGCTCCTCAACATCATGGATGTCTTTTTTGGTTATAACTAAATACGGATGGCATCGGAGGATGAGGAGAAAACCGCTTTTGTTACTGACTGTGGTCTTTACTGTTATAGAGTTATGCCTTTTGAACTCAAAAATATAGGGGCAACGTACCAGCGTCTGGTCAACAAGATCTTCAAGGAGTAGATCGACCGCAACATGAAGGTGTATGTGGATGACATGCTCGTCAAAAGTCAAGCTTCAATAAACCACATCACCAACCTCGAAGAGACCTTTAGTGCACTCAAAAAGTACAGGATGAAGCTGAACCCAACCAAGTGCACCTTTGGTGTGACCTCAAAAAAGTTTCTAAAATTTATGGTGTCAAGGCATGGGATTGAAGCAAATTCAGAGAAAATTTGAGCTATTCAAAAGATGACTGCTCTAGAAATAATCAAAAAATTTCAGTGCCTGACTGGAAAAGTGACATTCCTAAATTGCTTAGTCTCGAGATCGATCGAACGATGCATGCCTTTTTTCCAAGTTCTCAAGCAACCAAAGAACTTCTGCTGGATGATGATGTACCAATGGGCATTTGAGAAGCTTAAAAACTATCTCGGTTCATCCCTACTATTGGCAAAACCTAAATCTAAAAAAAAATTATTCTTGTACCTAGCAGTCCCCCCGATGGCCTTGACAGCAGTCTTGGTCAAGGAGGAAGCAAAAATGCAGCGACCAGTCTACTACATAAGCCAAATCCTGAGGGATGCAGAGATCAGGTACTCTAAGTTAGAAAAATTGACTTACTTCTAATTGCTATCAGGAGACTCCGACCTTATTTTTAGGAGCATACCATAATGGTCCTCATGGATCAACCAATAAAAGCAGTCCTTCATCGAATAGATGCTTTCGAAAGAACCACAAAATGGGCAATCGAGCTTATGGAGTTTGACATCAATTATCGACCCAAGCCATCGATCAAACCTTAGATATTGGCAGATTTTATAGTAGAATATACCATTCTAAATGATGTCAAGCTTGAATAGAGTGAGATCGGCATCTTGTGGTTGCAACCGAGTCTCTCCGAAGAGAGTGCCAACCTTCTCGAAGATTTTTGGGCCCTATACGTGGATGATTCATCCAACATCGCTGGAACAAGCACGGGGTTGGTCTTAGTCAACCTTGAGGGAGTCATCGCTGAATATGCTCTACGCTTCAAATTTTCTACAATAAATAATGGGGCCGAATAAGAAGCGTTGATCGTCAGATTAAAAATAGCAAGAGAGTTAAAAATAAATCAGCTTCAAGTCTATAGTGATTCTTAATTAGTGGTTGGTTAAGTTAGTGGCAACTATGAAGCACAAGAGGAAAGTGTGATGAAATACCTTAAGAAAATAAAAGATTCGACTCCGATCTTCGATAGTTTTGGCATTTAATAGATTTCGAGGGTAGAAAATACAAGAGCTGACCTTCTAATTGGCCACTTTAGCCCCAGCTGAACTATCCAAAGAAGTATTTTTTGAAACTCTAAAATACCCAAGCTCAAAGAAATCATAGCTTGTTATGTAGATGGAGCATGAGCTGAGCTGGATTGATCTGTTAATTGCCTATCTCAAAGAGGAAGTTCTTCCTCATGATTCGAAAGAAGCTCAAAAACTTAGGAATCAAGCCTTTCGGTATGTTTTGTATGAGGACAAGCTGTATAAAAGATCGTATTCGCTACTACTTTTGAGATGTCTTCGACCTTCAGAGGCCAACTTTGCATTATGAAAAGTACACGAGGAAATTTATGAAAGTCATGTAGGAGCCAGATCCCTATCACAAAGACTACTTCAGCAAGGATACTATTGGCCGATCTTGTACCACGACTCTATAGAGTATGTCAAGAAATGTGACCGCTATTAAAAAAATGCAAACATACAAAGACAGCCGGCCTCCGAGCTTACTCCATTAAGTGCACCTTGGCCATTTATGCAGTGGAAAATGGATATACTTGGCCCTTTTCCAATGGCATCTGGATAATGAAAGTTCCTCCTGGTTACAATCGACTACTTCACCAAATGGGTCAAAGCTGAACCACTAGCAAAAATTATTGAGGCTAAGGTATAGGACTTCGTCTGGAAGTCAATCATCTATCGATTTGGTTGGTCCAAAACTCTCATAATAGATAATGGGCGACACTTTGCTGGGATGAGGTTCGTTGAGTTCTGCAAAGATCTAAATATCTTCAATCACTTCACGTCAGTGGCCCATCCACAGGCAAATGATGAAGTAGAGATGACCAACATAATTTTACTATAGGGCATCAAGACAAGGCTTGAAAGAGCAAGGAGGACTTGGGTGGATGAACTCTACGACGTCCTTTGGGCATACCGAATTACTCATAGGCTATCAACTGGGGAAATACCATTTGCCCAAGCCTTTGGGATGGAGGCAGTCATCCCGATCAAGCTTAAACTTCCATCAGCATGGACCTCAAAGTCAATCTCGATCTATTAGAAGAAAAAAGAAAAGATGCTCAAGTTTGGATGGCAGCCTATAGATGAAGAGTGGCCAGATACTACAAATCTAGAGTAAAAAGCAAAGCATTTAGAGTGGGAGATTTGGTACTCCGACGAGCATCCATTTCGAAGCCTCAAGAGCAAGGAAAGCTCGCCTTGAATTGGGAAGATCCGTATAGAGTGAAGGAGGTCATCTAGCTCAAAACTTACCGCTTGAAGGAGCTTGGAGGGGCGACACTCCCACAGCCTTGGAATTTGAAAAAATTAAGAATGTACTATCAGTAACTTTCCTTCATTAAAGTTCTTTCTATTTTAACATCATTACTTCTTGGCACAAAGATTGTATAATGACAACTCTGAAGCAACCAAAAGTGGTTCGTTAGGAATAGAAGAACCTCATCCTAATGTGAGCAAGGTCGAAGGCCTCATTGAACTAAGACGAGATGAGGAAAAAGGCCCTATCAACGGTCCTAATGTGACCCTACAGTCCATTAGGAACAAGAGAAGAATCTTATCCTAACGTGAGCAAGATCGAAGGCCTCATTAAACTAAGATGAGATGAGGGGAGAGGTCCTACCAACAGCCCTAATGTGCCCCTACATCCCATTAGGAATAGGAGGAGAACCTCATCCTAATATGAGAAAGGTTGAAGGCCTCATTGAACTAAGATGAGATGAGGGGGGAGGCCCTACCAATGGCCCTAATGTGCTCCTACAACCTATTAGAAATAGAAGGAGAACCTCGTCCTAACATGAGCAAGGTCGAAGGTCTTGTTAAACTAAGATGAGATGAGAAGAGAGGCCCTACCAACGGCCCTAATGTGCCCCTACAGTCCATTAAGAATAAGAGGAGAACCTCGTCCTAACGTGAGCAAGGTTGAAGGCCTCATTGAACTAAGATGAGATGAGGGAAGAGGCCCTATCAACGGCCCTAATGTGCCCCTATAGTCCATTAGGAACAGAAGGAGAACCTCATCCTAACGTGAGCAAAGTCGAAGACCTCGTTGAACTAAGATGAGATAAGGGAAGAGGTCCTACCAATGGCCCTAATGTATCCCTACAGCCCGTTAGGAACAGGAGGAGAACCTTATCCTAACATGAGCAAGGTTGAAGGCTTTATTGAACTAAGATGAGATGAGGGAAAAGACCCTACCAATGGTCCTAATGTGCCCCTATAGCCCATTAGGAATAGGAGGAGAACCTCATCCTAACGTGAGCAAAGCCAAGATGAGAACCCGTCGATAAATTCGATGAACCTCTACGATCATACAAGGGGTGGAAGGTCAAGGCCACGCTGATTTAAAACAAGGGAAAGGCCAAGGCCCTACTAATGGTTGATGAGCACATTCCCCTATGATCGTGCCAAATGCCAAAGAAAAAATCCCATCCTAATCTGCAAAACGAACCCCTGACCCAACGTCCACGACAAGCATCTCGTTAGAAATGAAAGAAAAATGAGGCATCGAAAATCGAATCCACAAGAGATGACAATGAAAAAGGTATTGTTTTATTCTGAAGTTAGGTTCTTTATAAGTAAAAGTTAATGAGATCAATTATGATGGGCACACTACAAGCAAAATAGAGGTTAGCAAAGGCCAACTGTGCAAAAAAGCAAATGCATTACAGATAAGATAAAGATCGATGAAACTGATTACATAAAGAAAAGAGGGTACATAGATGTCAAAAGTTTAGACCTTGGGTGGCTCATCCACTTGACAGGTCGGGACATTCTTGATCGGCTCCGACCCTTGCACAGGCTCAAATGCTGCACTTGCAGATTCAAGAGCGACCTCGGCATCGACGCATCAAGGACTGACTCTATCCTCTGGCTCTTCTAGGAGGAGATCCAGATCGATGTTGGGGAAATTCTCGACGACTCACCCCATGCAGACCTGGAATCCATCCAAGAAGGCTTCCTAGGCAAAGTCTATTTTGATATCCTCTATATCCTTGGAGGACTTGAAGTTCTGCACAGCCCTTTTCGTGACAGCGCTAACCTCCTCTTGCGCCTTCCTTTTCTCCTCCTTTTTCAGGGCTAGCTCAGCCCTCAACTTCGCCATCTCGCCATGCTTCTCTCTTAGTTCATTCTGAAGGCATTCGATTTTAGATGAATGGGTCTCCGAGGCGACCTTTAGAACATCAACCTCGGCCCAGTCCTTCTCAGCTTCTGTGTGAGCTTCTTCCAAGGCTCTACAAGCTTCGGCCTGATTTTGACTTGCTACTTCAGAGTGGGCAAAAAGGTAGTGTCCCAGCTGCAAAACACACAACAAATCAGAATCATAAAAGTTTCCAATTCCAAAGCTTAATGGGCATGAAGTTAAAATCAGAAGGAACCACTTACCTCCAGAAAGGCAGCAAATGATTCATCGAACCTCTCGATGTGGTCCTTCTGGCTCATCTTTTCAATGATGTGGGAAAGGACACTCCCCTTCATTAGTGACTGGACGACCTCTCGATCATCCAGGGAACCCTATTCTTGGTCAAGATCTCCTCCTTCAGAGCTCTTAGCCTTTCACCCAACCTTCTTGTTAATGGCCCTCCTCTTCTTCTTCTCCAAAGCTTCCTCTTACTGAATAGGAGCAAGAGGGATAGCCTCATCAGATAGGGCTGGGCTTGGCACGATAGCGGCGAGTTCAAGGGCCAGTTTGGACCAAACCGACATAGCCCGACTTGACTCTCCAGTCCGAACCTTCTTCTATGGTTTGCCAAAAGAATCACCCTTCCCTTTAAGGGTTCAGACCCCCTTCATCAAGCGGTTCCATTCTTCGGGGGTCATTTCTGCAAAGACAAAGTTAGAAGATCAGAAAAATGAATACCATCCAGCCGACTGAATATCATAAACTACCTATCAGATTAAGAGGACTCAGATCGAAATTGAACAAGATTTGCTCATCCAGGAGTCTAGGGATTGGTGGAGCATCAAAGGACTTTTGCTTATTGGCTGAGCTCCGATCTTCATTTTCTAGCCCAGGAGCTCGACGAACTGATTTCCTTACCTCACCCCATGGAGGTAGCCCTAGTTCTAGGGTGGGATAAAAAATGAAGAAGAACTTCTCTTTCCAGTCGTGAATGGAGGAAGGGGCACCTTTAAGCAGTCCCTTCCTTCCAAACTATGGAGACATATACCACCAATCTTTAGTGGTGGGATGATGTTTAAAGATAAAAAAAAATTACAGAATAGGAAAATGGTAGGTCGAACACCTACCATGGTGCACAGGAAGAGGAATCCTATGATAAATTTAAAGGAGTTCAGTGCCATGGCAACAAGAGAAATATCGAGAAACCTAAATAAGTTAGCTAAGAAAAAAGGTAAAGGTATCCTAAGCCTGACCTGAAAGGTTTCGACGTACAAATAGATTCGACCAGGAGGAGGTGAGTAGGCTCAGTCGTCAGGCCCAGGGAGTTCAAGCTCGTACTCAGGTGAAATTCCAAACTAAATTCTAGCTAAGAAAAGATCATCGGTCGAAGTCTACAAGAAATGATTGCGGCACAATAGGATGGGCCGATCCCAAGGGTTCGGCCTCCTCAGGAGGCGGGTTCGTCAAGCTTAAAGGGACCGGACTCTCAAAACAAGTTGACCAAGATTCCTCACTAGATATTTGGATCAAGGTAAAATCAAGAAATTACCCAAAAAATCAAAAAAAAAAGAGAGTTCAAGCTTCGACAAGAATAGAAAGAATGAGAAAGTAAGAATGCAGAGATAATCCAAAAAGTGTCAGAAAGCTTACCTAAATTGATTGAGAAGAACAAGAAGATGGTGAATGGAGCAAGAATCGAAGGAAGGTACATCGAAAATCAAAGGAAGTAGCTTGGGCTCTCACTCAGGATGAAGAAGGAAACCAAAGGGAGGAAAGGAAGATTTTAGAAATAGGGAATCAGAGGAGGAGGGCAGGCTTAAGTAACCCCTGGAGACCTAGAGCAGTTATGATTGCAGATTTCCTTCAGTCAATCTCTGATCGATGCATGTTCCGCTCATCATGGCATAAAGCTTCCAACGGATAGACCCTTAATAGCGTTGTACTTCGAGCAGACTTCTGGTGGAAAATTCAAAAAACATCTCTTCGGATCACCGTGCATATGCAAAGCTCCAACGCTAGCCTAATAAAAGCCAAAATAACCCATCCCACCTGAAAGCGGGAAATCCAGCAGGATTGAAAAATCCTTCAAACTTCGGCAGTCTCCATCTTACTCCCATCCTCCAAACTTCAAACTCAAGAGTAGGAGAGCTAGTGTTGGGGATAAATCCATGCCTACTGAAGTTTGTCTAAGATTCTAACTAAATCAATTCCATCTGGTTGTGGTTATAGAAACTGAACCTCAACCCGTAGGAATATTCAAGCTTTGAATCATTCTAAAATGGCCAACCTCCGACACTATAGCCAGAGAATCTGATTAACCGAGAAGATCAATTTTGGATTTGACAAGACATCATAGATTCCTTCTCTAGGCAAGCTTGAATAGTCAATACCGCCCCAAAGAATCGGCCAAGTCTCCAGCATCTGCGCATCCCGTTCGGCCGATCTCCCTCCAACGGTCGAACCCCTCTAGCAGTTGAACTTCTTCCAAACTCCAACAGGCAAACTCCTTCTAGATTTTCCTAATAAGTAAACTCCTCTAGCAGTCGAACTTCTTTCGGACTTCTCCAACAGACGAACTCCTTTCAGATTCTCCTAATAGGTGAACTCCTATAGCAGTCGAACTCCTTCTAGACTCCTCTAATAGGCAAATTTCTTTCAAACTCCTCCAACAGGTGAACTCCTTCTAGATTTCCTAGTATTTGGGTTCCTCCATCAGGAAAATTCTTCTTTGGATTTCTCCTATGAAAGAGCTACGCACAGATCTCTCCAGCAGGTTTACTTCCTGATTTTAGAAGAGTCTCCTCTCCTACATAAATTTGACCTCAGACATGGCATGAACCGACCCATACCCGATTTACCTTAGAGGAGTCCGAACTCCTTCAGAATTGATATAGCTCAAAGATCATCACCAACCGATGCCTACACCTTCGAACTTTGACTATCAAATCTCAAATGGACTGGCACCTCACGACAACAGACATTATCCACCATAACAAACTTCATGTATCCCCGAGCGGCCCACTATCCGACAGTTATGGCTGTCACTATCAGTTTGTTATAAGCTCCATCTATAAAAGAGATCCTCCAGATATATTTTCTCTAGGCTCTTTTCTCTTTCTCAATACTCTGCAACTCTTTCGATTGAGTACTCTATTTCTGTTGGCCGAAAGAGCTAACTTGAATGTTGGAGGGTCTTATCGGAGCCACCCCCTAGGCTCTGAACGAGACTTGTTTTACAGGTCACCGACGGTGATCTCTTCTTCTCCAACTCTGGCGCTTCTCCAACGATGACCAGATTTTGCACCAACAGCATCGTAGGCTTGCACACATTAGTATGCATTCACTTTCAAAGCTTATCAAAAAGGAATTAGTTACTGGTTTACCAAAATTGAACTTTGAAAAAGATAAAATTTATGATGCATGCTAACTAGGTAAACAAACAAGAGTTTCATTCAAATCTAACAACATTGTTTCACCTTCTAGGCCATTAAAATTTTTGCACATGGATTTGTTTGATCCTATAAGAACAGCAAGCTTAGATGGAAAATGTTATGATTTTGTAATTATCGATGACCACTCACGTTTTATATGGATTTTCTTTTTGGCACACAAAAATGAAACCTTTTATATTTTCATAAAGTTTTACTAAAAAGTTACAAATGAAAAAGGGTTTTTAATTCAAAGCATTCAAAGTGATCATGGAACCGAATTTAAAAATCAAGATTTTGAAAAATTTTATGATGAAAAAAAAATTAGCCATAATTTTTCAGTACTTAGAACATCCCAACAAAATGGAGTAGTAGAAAGTAAAAATAGAACTCTAGAAGAAATGGCCCATACTATGCTATATGAAAGCAACCTTCCAAGATACTTTTGGATGGAAGCAATTAACATAGTATGTTACATCTTAAACCATGCCCTAATTAGACCAATTTTTTTAAGAAAAATATCTTATGAGCTTTGGAAAGGAAGAAAACCTAACATTGCATATTTTCATGTTTTTGGTTGTCGATGTTTTATTTTGAACAATGGTAAAAAAAAATTAGGTAACTTTGATGCAAAATTTGATGAAGCTATTTTTCTTAGTTACTCCTCTTCTAGTAAAGCTTTTAGAGTTTTAAACAAAAGAACCTTAGTAGTAGAAGAGTCAATACATGCTATTTTTTATGAGACTAATGATCTTCCATTAAGGAAGAGTGAGGGTATTAATGATGCAGATCCTCTTATAGAAGAAATGAAGGAGATCACCCTAAAGGATTCAACAATTCAAAATGAAGAGAATCATGAAGACATGCAAGAAATTGAGGATGAAGGACAACAAGAACAATCTCAAGGTACAAATTATCTTTCAAAAGAATGGAGGTATGTTCACAATCATCCCAAAGAACTAATTATTGGTGATCCTACACATGAGGTAAGAACTCGCTCTTCACTTAGAGATGCATACAATCATTTTGCATTTATTTCTCATTGTGAATTCAAAACCATTGATGAAGCCAAAAAATATTATAATTGGATAAATGCAATGTAAGAGAAACTTAATCAATTCAAAATAAATAATGTATGGACCTTAGTATCAAGACCTAAAAATTATCCAATAATTAGTATAAAATGGGTATATAGAAATAAATTGGATGAAAATGGAAATATAATTAGGAATAAAGCAAGATTAGTTGCAAAGGATTATAATCAAGAAGAGGGAATTGATTTTGATGAAATCTTTGCACCTATTGCTAGACTAGAAGCAATTAGACTTTTACTCACTTATGCATGCTTTATGAATTTTAAGCTATTTCAAATGGATGTTAAAAGTGCTTTTCTAAATGGATATATTGCCGAAGAAGTTTATGTAGAGCAACCTTCCGATTTTGAAAATCATGCTTTTCCAAATTATATTTTTAGATTAAACAAAGCATTATATGGTTTAAAACAAGCACTTAGGGCTTGGTGTGAAAGACTAAGTAAATTCTTGCTTAATAATGGATTTTCAAGAGAAAATGTAGATACAACCCTTTTCATTAAAAGAGATCATGATGATATCTTAGTAATACAAATATATGTTGATGATATTATATTTGGATCTACTAATGAAACTTTATGTGAAAATTTTGCTAAGCTCATGTAGGGAGAGTTCGAGATGAGCATGATGGATGAACAAACATTCTTCCTCAGACTTCAAATTAAACAAACAAAAGAAGGGATCTCCATCACTCAAAGCAAGTACACAAGAGAACTACTCAAGAGATTTAGGATGGAGAGCTTCAAAGCAATTGGTACCCCCATGAGTCCATCATGTAAGCTTGACAAGGATGAAGGAGGTAAAAGTGTTGATCAAAAATTTTATAGAGGCATGATTGATTTTTTCTTGTATTTAACTGTTAGTAGATTAGATATCATGTTTAGTGTTTATTTATGTGCATAATTTCAATCTAATCCAAAAGAATCACATTTAAATGCTGTAAAAAGAATACTAAACTCAATTCATAAGTTTATAGTACTCTAAGAATTCATCAATTGATTTAATTGGATATTCAGATACAGACTTTGCTGGATGTAAATTAGACTGAATAAGCACTAGTGGAACTTGCCAATTTTTAGGAGTTAACTTAATCTCTTAGTTTAGCAAGAAGCAAAATTCGGTAGCACTATCTACGGCCGAGGTCGAATACATTATAGTCGAAAGTTGCTTTGCACAAATCTTGTGGATTAAGCAACAACTTAAGGACTTTGGCATCAAACTAAACAAAACTTCCATAAGATGTGATAATATTAGTGCTATAAATCTAACTAAGAATCTAATCCAACACTCTAGGTCAAAACACATTAAAATAAAACATCATTTCATGAGAGAGCATATTCAAAATAATGATATAATTTTTGATTATGTTTGTACTGAAAATCAATTGGCTGATATTTTTACTAAGGCCTTAAGTGAAGATAAATTTTGTGAGATTAGAAGAGAATTAGGAATTCTTAATCCCCTAGCCTAAACATCTTAATGATTTCAAGCTCTCTTCTATCAAAAATATTATCTTAAATTATATTGATCCTATATCTCACTTTTCTTTCACCAAAAGCTCAAATCTAACCATCCTTTGATCACTCTCATGTGTAAAATTCAACCCCTAAAATCTTAAATTTTTTTTCAAAATTTTTTCATCAATTTTTTGATTTTCTTGTGCCATGGGTTGACCTAAGGGATGACTCATGGGCATTCTTGTAAATTGACCAAAATCCTTTTTGCTCGATCCTATTAATCAAGAACTCCTTCGGCCAAGAGGCCGACCTCCCCTGTTTCTCGCTTCACCCAAACAAATCGGCCCTTCTTCCCAACCTTTCAATCAAAGAAATCTCTCAAAATCTCCCTTTCGCTCAAGATCCTCTCCTTAAATCACCCCTTAAGAAACCAAATCTCTTTCTATTTTTTCTCTATTTGGATGGTTTAAAATTCTAGCAAACCCTTGCCCTAAAATCCACCCTTGGCTCTTTTCTCAAAACCTTTCTCCTCCTTCTCAAATCTTCTCTATTTCATTTTTTCTTGATTCTCTTGAGTGGGATTGAGGCTTCTTTTGGTTGGAAAGGTGCCTAAGATGAAACTGCCGTAGAGAAGAAAATCGGTCCGTTGCTTAGAAGAAGAAGCCCACCAAAAAAGAACAGCACCAGAGCCCTCTCCTGATCCAACCTCTACCTCCAAATGATCTTCACAGTCTCCTCTTACACCGAGTAAGGTCCCTCTATCTGATAGAAAAGTTGAACCTGGGAAGAATGTAGATTTTAATTTCTTTGAAAAAGAAGGATTCTCTTTTGTATCAAAGATTAAAAGGCAAGAATGGGATTTCTTTTGCAAATTGAAAGAAGCTACATATGTAGATTTGGTTAGAGAGTTTTATCAGAATTTGAAATACTTTAATGGAACAGTAAAATCAATTATTAAAGGTATTGAAGTTATTCTTGATCCAGTTTACTTGGGAGAAATTCTGAGATTACCATGTGAGGGTTACAAGAAAATAAAACTAACCCATAAAGAAGAAGGACTGAGAACCATCTTGAGGAGAAAATTTGAAGAAAATTTGAATAAATTAGAGGCCAAGATTCTTTCTACTGAAATGAGAGTGTTACACACCATGGTTACCAAGTTATTTATCCTTAGGAGTGGTAGGCATGATTTATTATCTGGTAGGGACATATGTATCATGTTTCATGGGATTACAGAGACCCTCTTTAACCTTCCTATTTTAATGATAGAAATGATGAGAGAGAACTTGAATAGGTCTAAGGCACATTTATCCTATGGTATGGCCCTCTCATTACTATTTAGGAGGTTTGGAGTTATTTTTGAAGGAGAGCCAGTTGCCAAATTATCTCACACAGATACCATCAACCGCCACACACTGCATCGCATAGGTTTTTCAAAGATTGATGGTAGTTGGTTCAAAGGTGCTAAGAATGTAGAGAATGCTGAGGAGGGACCATCTTCACCTCCTTATAGAGGATCTCTTGACTTTTAATTTGTATCTGATCATGAGACTGGTCCCTTAGAGTCAGTTTGGAGAGATGTAGATGTGGCACCATTGAGGAGTAGAGACACAGATGTTAGATTCACTGATGACTAGATCAAGAGGATCACTGACTAGTTAATTTAGTTGATTATCGATATCCTATCTCAGAGGATTGTAGGTATCTTATCTTAGCAGATCGCCAGTACCACTCAGGGGGAGAGTACTCACTTCATCCCATCTTCTGATCAGTCTGTGATTTCACATATTTCTATTATCTTTTAGTTGCTTACTGCTCAGTTTGCACGGGTTGAGGACCTCGAGGGATGTGTTTTGAGATTAACAGGCAGAGTTTTGGATTTGCAGAGATAGATTTTGGATCTGGCTCATCGCCAAATGAGAGAAGATATTACAGAGATATCATATCTTACAGCTGAGGTAGCTAGACTTTGAGGTGTTTTGGAGGATGGTTTTGACTTTCGAAGGAGAGAGTTCAAAGATTTTAGTGAGACTCTATCTACACAAATTAGCACCCTCATGCAGTCCATGTTGAGAGCACTGAATCATTTAGACACTATCAGGATTGCTCTTCTTGCTCAGCCCACTTCCTCTCAGACTCCTAAGTCATCTCGTCCAGCTGCTCGAGCCCGCACCTACACCCATGGTCGAGGCAAACGTGGTCGAGGACGTGCTCCTGAATTTGACCCTATCACACCCCATCACATCTCTAATTTTTCATCCTATTCAGATGCTTCTAGCCATGATCTCTACTAGATTTAGTTTAGTTATCTTTGTATAAGATTATGATCTAGTATCTCTTAGTTGTTTCTATGAGTTGTTGATTAAGTCATAGTTGGTTATATTCTTTTTTGGATCAAACTTATGGCATTGATACTATTGGTTGTTTGGGTCATGGATAGTTGTATCCATAAATTTTATATATTTTGATGACCTAATTCTCATGAATACTTTTGATACCTTTATATTTTGTTTGTTTAGCACTTATATATTTTGATGACTTGATGTTATGATAATCATTTGAATATAAATATGTGATGATGTCATTTGAATGATGTGAAATGAAACCTTTATATATTGGCTAAATTTCATCATGATCATTATATTGTAAATTAAAAATTTTGTTATAAACTCTTGTTCTAACAGGAAAACATATGGAATAACTTAAGCGGGAGGCTTTTTTATTTTTTAATTTTAAAATCTTTTAAGATCTTACTTGATGATGTCAAAAAGGAGGAGTAAAGTAAATAAAATTGGACTATAAATAAAATTGAAGTAAAATTGATAAAAAAAATAAAATTGAAGTAAAATTGATAAAAGAAATAAGTAAGTCAAAGCAAAATTGAAGTAAAATTGATAAAAAAATAAAATAAAAATAAAATTGATAAAAAGAATAAGTAAGTCAAATACTTTTGTAAATCATTTAAATGCCTGACTATAAGTAGTCATCAAACTGTTCTTGATGCCATAATTAAATATAATATCCTAGTATGTGATGTAGCATGTTCCTTCAAAATTTTTGAAATCTCTTCAATCAATGCTTCTACATGCTTTATTTTTGCTCATGCTCAAATATTTTGTCATCATCAAAAAAGGAAAGATTGTTGCTCTAAGAACTGATTTTGATGATTACAAAGTATTTGAGAAGATTACTAATGAATTTGGCTTGAAAAAAGACTTTTTGTATTTCAAGGGCAAAATCATAATTTTATCAAGTTTTGATCCAAGAGCCTCAAGAACAAGTATAGAAGATTTCTAATCCTTTGAAGGTAGTCCCATGATTTTTGGAAGCTTATTTTAAGAGAAAATCAAGTTTGAAGCGAAAGGGTCGACCTCTGGATCGTCCCTTGCTGAAACGAGCTATTTGGCTTACTATTTCTGTGCCAAGGGTCGACCCTAGGGTTGACCTCTGCTGTTCTGAAGGCTAAAACTATAGAATGACTATTTTTCTAGATTTTATCTTAGAGGTCGATCTCGAGGTTGACCCCTGTGCCATGAGTCGACCCATGAGTCGACCCCTACAATGAAAATTTTTTTGCAATGACTATTTTTTTCTTATTTTGGCAGGTTTTAATAATTTTTTTAATATCTCCAATGGCTATAAATCTTGCTCAGGAATCTCTCCTCCATATATTAAAGATTTAAAAGATTTTAAATAGAGAAAAATATAAGAGATTGGTGTGATTTAATTATCAGTCCTAAGCAAAAAGTATTCATCAAGAAAAGAAGCTTTCATCTTCAAGTTCACCAACCTCTCAAGAGTTCTTTCAAATCTCCAACAACCTTATGAAAAATCAGAGAAGCTTCCTCCATTATTGTGAAAAGCATTCTTAAGATTTTATTTGCTCACAAAGGGAGCTATACTTGTATTTGATTGTCATTAAATCTTTTACTCTGCTTTACTATTTTGATTCAAGTTTTGGAAGGGTTCCAAAACTTGGAATGGTTAATCCTAATCTTGAATAGGACTATATTGGGTTAGCTTGTACTCAGAAAATAAGTGTTCTAATTTGGGATAGCTAGGGTTGGAGGTTTCCAATGGTGTATTTAGTTTGAATATGGTTTGTGGATTTTAATTTTCAAGTAGGAGCTTGGAGAGTGGATATAGGTGCAAAAAAAATACCGAACCACTATAAATTTTGCTTGTTTGTGGTGTGCTTTCTATTTTTCTTTCCTTAGTTTATTAAATTCTTGCTCTCTAATCTTTTATATTTTTCTCAAATCTAAATCGCTTCACACACAGGTCTTGCATATCATCATTCAATTTTAATATCTTTAAATTAGTTTTAAAATTTTAAAAATCTAATTCACCCCCCTCTTAGATTGCATAGCTAGGCAATAGTGACCAACTCTAAAGCACTCTACTATCAAAAATTGCTCTTATGGGATATGGGTATAAGTGTCCCTCGGATCTGAGATCACCATGATGACTTGCAAATAACTTATTATGCTTTAGTGTTAAATTATCTGAATTTCTAATTTAATGACAGAAGGTTTTTAGTCATAGTCAAGTAGTTGTGAAGTTGGTGAGTGATCAAGATATATAAGATTGACCACTTTTGATTTCAGAAGCTGTGATTGAATTATATTTTTAATTTAGCAAATCCTTGGTCAGGGTAGTCCTTGTGAGGAGTCATAAGACTAATTACTTTAAAACATATTATGGATGTACTATTCTAGAGTTGATAGTTTAATCCTAAGTTATCCTAGACACAGAGGTAAAAGAATGAATTATATAGTAACCATATTCACATGGGTTCGAGAATGTTGCTTTATATACATTCGACCTATCCGACCGTAGGATACATTGTTAGATGATCATTTCAATTGGTACAAAAATTTATTCTTGTGCTATCAGCTTAGGGTCGAACCTATAGGGTCACACATATTAGATATTTCGATCTGATCACATGGTTGTTCAATGATGATAAATTATTTTAGGATCAAATAGTAAATATGATTAATATTTGACCTAGTGCAAGTGTTACAGGAGGATTAATTAGCAATAAGATTGCTAATTGGTTTAATCTGATTGAGCATTAGGACTAAGATCGAGTCTGATTGAATGAGATTCAATTAGGTTTGGTTTGGACTTAATTAGGTCAATCCAATTGGTTTTAGGATAAGCCAATTACAAGGGAGGTCAATTTTTTATTTGACTTGAGTGAACCTAATTTTTAATTGAATTAGGATTTAAATTAGATTTAAATATGGTTTAATTTGATTTAATTAGACTCCTAGTTGGACAAAGATCATCCTTAATTAGATTACATCAATCTTGATTTAAAAAGGCTTAAGATTGGATTTGACCTAGTCAAAATTGGAGAGTCCCAATTGGACTGGGATTCTCCCTCCTCCCTTGCACGAACATAAAGCCACGCCACTTCTTTTAATTCCACTCCACTTCTAAGTTTTGTGTGAGTTCTCTCATGCATGTGGAGTGTTCCACACCCCTCTCCTTCTTGTATTTGGAAATTAGTTTGAACAGGTTAAACTAGGGAAGTTGTTTTTCCTTTGAACTCTCCCTAATAGAGTTTATGATTCCCAAAACTCTATCCACTTAATGGAACCAACTATAATCAGATTTTGATCTGATTTTGGTGAAATAAAGGAGGAATTTTAGCATACATTCCAAGTATCTCATGCCCAGGAAAAAAAGGAGGTGCCCAAGAGTAGGGCGCCCCTTACAATTGTCTCTTTTGGACATTCCTTTTCTAGGTATTTGACCTAGAGAAGGACTCTTCCATATCTCCCTATTTATAAGGCCTCTTGGCATCAAATTTGGTAGAGATTTTTAACATGGGATAACCTTTGGGCATAGAAATTTTGACGTGCAAACACCTTGTGGGCATGGGGTTTCTTTAGTACAATCCTAGTGCATGTCCTAGTGAGAGAAAAGAAAAAGAGAAGAAGGGGTTCTTCTCTAGGGTTTTCTTCTACCCTCTTCCACAAACTTTTGAGAAAAAAGTGAGGAAGATATTCTCTCCCATGTCCTCCTCATCTTCTTTGTTCCTTAGAAGATCCAAGAAATTAGAAAAAGAAGATCAAAGATCAACTATCAAGAAGGGATCTATAAGGTGCTAGCATACTGCGTGGATTTCCAATCTCTAGAACTCCGATCTATGTCGAACCATTGTATGGATAACCCATAGAGGTCAGATGTTCTGTATAGCTCGAAGCAACAATTTTAACCTCAAAAATAGCAAGCAGAGTTCTCAACTTGCAATAAGATATGGAGATATGATCTCTACAGTAGTCTAGATTAGATCTAGAGTTGATCGGTATTGATATGATCAATATCTCTCAAGTTATTTATTTAATTATTAGATTTAATACATGCCAGTATCATATCATAAGATTCTAGATCTTGGAGTTTTTATATGGTTTAATAGATTAATATGATTAATGTAGGTCTTTTGCTTCCATTAATTTTAAAAAAGTTTCAAAATAGATGCATGTAATCCTAGATGATTTTTCCTTCAATTGGTATCAAAGCCTAGGATTGTTTGACATGATATTTATGCATATTTTAAATTAATTATTTAGATTAGATCTAAATTATAATCTAATATTTAAATTTAAAATTAAATATTTAGATCGCATGAACTGATCTTTTAATATTGTCCTGCTATAAGGTTTATCTCTTACAGTGAAAAGGTTGTCCTAGTACATGCTGATCTAAAAAAATTAATCATAAATATGTTAGATAAAATCTAAAAAAAATATAATTTAATAAATTTAAAATTATTTAAATCTAAAATAAATAATTTAAATTGCATGCACTGATCTTATAAAGTTGTCTTATTGAAAGGTTTACCCATTATAGTAAAAAGGTTATCCTAGTACGTGCTGATCTAAAAAAATTAATCATAAATATGTTAGATATGATCTACAAGAATTTATAATTTAATAGATTTAAAATTATTTCAATTAAAAACTAAATAATTAGATCGCACGGACTGATCTTACAAGATTGTCCTGCTATAAGGTTTACCTCTTATAGTGAAAAGATTGTCCCAGTACGTGTTGATCTAAAAACTAATCATAAATATGTTAAATATGATCTAAGAGAATTTATGATTTAGTAGATTTAAAATTATTTCAATCTAAAATTTATTATCATGAATATGTTTAGATTAGATCTAAAGTAGATTTATGATTTTATTTATATTATTTGTATTGTTTATGAATCAAACATGCAACTGGTTGATATTTATGAAATGAGCCAACCCATTTTTGAAGTAAGTTGACCCATTTAGTGGCATAACTGAGTTGTAAAAATATTTTACAAACATGAAAATCATTTTTAAAATACTGAACCCCAACCCTCAGCTTAACGCTTAATAAAAAATTAAGGGTTATTGATTAGAATCTAGAATTATGAATTAAAAATCCTAAGATAAAAATCATAACACATGGGTTAATGGGTTAGTATGAATTAGGTTCAATAATTGGGTTTGACCTAAGGTTAGATTAAAGAATAGACTTAATTAGAGTAATTGACTAAATCTAATCAAGTGTTGTCTTAGATTAGATTAAGGATACTCTAAATCAATTGCAATAGTTGTAATTGATCAAGTCCATGTCTTTAATGAGAATCAAATGGACTTGATTCTTAGCTAAGTGGTCTAGTCTAGATTATTAGATAGATCCAATCAAAACTAATTAATCAGTTGGTGTCTAAAGTAAGTCTGGCAGTTTAGACCAGTGGTCTTTAATTGGAAGCTACTTGCATTGATTCGGTCTTTGATGAGTTAATGGCATATCCATTCTACTGATCTCATTTATCTAGCCTTCTTAGTAAAATTATATTTTGATCTAATCATTTGCTAATTCGAGCTAACCCATGTCAGCTAGATAAATCAATGTGACTGATTTAGGTGCCCCTAGATCCCTAGCTTAGTTGGTTAATCTTCTCTCTTCTCTAAAATAAGTTAACCAAATTCCCTAAAATTATTAGATCCTTAAAATGAAATAGTTATAGTGATAAATAAATCATAGCCTCCCATTAAGGTGGATCATAATGGATCGAATAGTCTAGGTGTGGACATTGGAGGTGCCTTATGAAGGAAACAGATCTAGAATTTTAGGATTAGATTTTGAAACTTTTTCAGATCTATGCAGCAAAAGATATGAATTAATCATATTAATTCATAAAAATATAAGAAAAACCTAGATCTAGGATCTTATTACATGATTAAAGTATGCTATTAAATCAAAAATTAAAATATTAGATGAAAACATGTTGATCATATCAACATAAATCTACACTAGATCAAATCCAAGTAAGTAACAAGGAGATCATATCATCCTTATCTTTGCAAGTCAAGTATCTAAACTTGCTGATCCAGGCCTGAGGTTGTTGCTCTGAGCTGCAAATGCATCGAGCCTCTATAGGTTGTCCACACAAGCCCTTGATTGTTGATCAGAAGTCTGATGCCCGGAAATCAGCACAGTATGCTAGTACTGTGCTGATCCTTCTTCGACGATCAATCTGAATCTTCTTTCTTCAAAACCTAGACTCTCCAATTTTTAAAAGTTAAGTAAGAATATTTGTGAAGCTGAGACACCTCTCAAACACTCAGAAAAAAATGGAGGAAGAGATCAAAAGAAAACCCTAGAAAAAGAACATTTCTTCTTCTTTGTTCTCTCACCTAGACACCTAGATTGGTGTCTTTACAATTCCCATGCCCTAAGCCTTTCTCTCCTAGGTTTTCCCATGTCCCATAAGCCCTCTCTCAAGTCTAGAATCTTTGAAAAAATTAGGTCCAAGGACCCTTTATATAGAGAGTTAGGATAGACTCCTTGTCTAGGTCAAAGACCTAGCAAGGAATGTCCAAAAAGGGCAAGACTTAGGGCGCCCAACTCTTTAGCACCCCCTTCATTTTTTCTTCTGTAGACCACACCTTTTGTGTGCACAAAATCTCCTCTAAAATACATAAAAATTCTAGAGAAATCAGGAAGGGTTGGCAACATGTATGGGTAGGAGTTTTGATAATAACAAACTCTATGAAATAGAGTTTGAATTCAAACCTTCTAACCATATTTGACTCGGTCCACAACTAAATACCATATAAGAAAGAAGGGAGGAGAAGAGGCACATGTGAAGGGCCTAGAGAGAAGAGTTTCCATGCACAAAACTCTATAGAAGGCATGTGGGGGGCATTAGGACTAATGTGGCGCAAGGAAAAGAAGTCCTAGTCATACTAAGACTCCTATTTTGACTTGGTCCAAGTGATCTATGAACCAAATAAAATTAGGATTTATCTAACCCAATTAGAATAGGTCTTAGTACAACTAATAACCTAATTAAATTAGATTAAATAATATATAATTCTAATTTAATTTCTAATCAAATTAGATATTAGGTTGATATAAGTCCTAATTAAACTAGGACTCGTTCTTTCTTGCAATTGGCTTATCCAATAAATCTATTAGACTTGATCCAATCAATCCCAAACTAAATATAATTAAATCATATTTAATTACACTTAATCTCAGTCTTCTGACTTAATCAAATTAAGTCAATTAGTAATTTAATTACTAATCGATCCTCCTATAATATTTGCACTAGGTTAAACATCAATCATATTGATTGTTTAACCCTAGAATGATTCTTAATCATCGATCAACCATTCGATTAGATTGAGAACACTTATGTGTATTACCCCATAGGTTTGAATCTAAGTTGGTAGCATAGAAATAAAATTTTTGTACTAATCAAAGTGATCATCTAGCAATAGTACTCGACGGTCGGATAGGTCAAATGTGTAGAACAACATCCTTAAAATCCATATGGATATAGCTTCGATATAATCCATCCTCTTGACCACAATGCTCATAAGACACCTTAGAGTTTAACTATCAATCCCAATTAGGTCATCCATATTATATTTCAAAATACCAAATCCATCTCATGGATTATCCTGGCCAAGGTTTTGCTATATTGAAATACAGTGATGCATTCTTCTCTAACTCTTGGAGTGGTCAATTCCATCTTGATTACTCTCCAACTTCGCAAGTACCTGACTATGCCCAGAAATCTTCTATTATTGAATTAAAAATTTAGTTAGTCTGGTACCAAAGCATAGTAAGTTGCTTGCAAGCCACTGTGGTGATCTCAGGTCTAAGGATCATTTATACCTATATCCCATCAAAGCAATTCTTGATAGTAGAATGCTATGGAGTTGGTCACGTTCAGTGATGATGTATCCTTACATCTCACTTGTATGCCATACCAGTGTCTCCACACTTCTTAGTTAAGAGAATAACCAATCTATATGGCATACAATGATCTATGCTCAATAAACGCTATCATCCTAATTAATAGTGTATCATTTGATCGTGGATAGTATAAGGACTAATCGATAAATTCTCTCTTTATCAAAACTAAATAGTCCTAAGGACTTCATCATAATAATGAAGTTCACTAGAAGATATAGACTTTATGATAAAAATGCTAAAATTTTTATTTTATTCATTAATAAATCAATTATAATTATAAAGTAGCTCAATTGTTAATAGGCTAATGATTAACTTTAGAACATATTTTTCAATACCTCCCACTTGTCCTAAAGCCACTCGGCACAGTATCTAATACCCATCTTCGACTTGTAGTCGTCGAACTCCTTTATCATCAAGGCTTTAGTAAAGGGGTCTGACAAGTTCTTCTTTTCATTGATCTTCTGAAGATCGATGTTACCTCGATCTACTATCTCCTAGATCAGGTGGTAACGGCATAGTATGTGCTTCATCTGCTAGTATGCTTTTGCTTCCTTCGTAGGAGCAATGGCACCAGTGCTATCATAGTATAGTAGAACTGAACCATCAAGAGAGGGTGCTACTCCAAGCTTGATGATGAATTTTCTTAGCCATATAACTTTCTTCGTGGCATCTGATACTATGATATACTCTGCTTCACAAACAGAGTCTGGCATAGTATGCTGCTTGGAACTCTTCCAATAGACGGCTCCATCATTTAAGATAAAGATATAATTCGATATGCTTCTACTATTATCATGGTCAGATGGAAAGCTGGAGTTAGTAAACCTCAAAAGTTTTAGATCTGACTCACCATAAACCGACCATTGATCCTTAGTATTTCTCAAATACTTAAGGATGGCTTTCATCATCTTCCAATGGTTTTCACCTAAATCAGATTGGTATCTACTCACTATTCCTAATAAGTATGCTACATCTAGTCTTGTACATGTTATGGCTACATAATATATCCCACTATCAAAGCATATGGGACTTTACTCACGCGCTCTCTCTCTTTAGGAGTTGTCAGACAATCATTCTTAGAGATAGAAATTTTATGGCCTATCAGAAGATAGTTCTTTTTGAAATTTTTCATGCTGAACCTCTTCAACATAGTTTCTATGTAGTGGATGGGATAACCCAAGCATCCTCTTAGATCTATTTCTATAGATCTTCATTCTCAGAATGTAAGATGCTTCACCCATGTCCTTCATGGAGAATTAAGATGACAACCAAACTTTTATTCCTTATAGTATGGGAATGTCATTTCCGATTAAAAGAATGTCATCACATACAGGACAAAAAATACCATTATTGGATCATTTGTCCATTTATAAATGCAGGGCTCTTCTTCATTCTTAACGAAGCCATACATTTTAATCATCTTATTAAAATATATGTTCCAACTCTGAGATATTTGTTTCAATCCATAAATGGATCTCAAAAGCTTGCATACCCTGAACTCATCTATGGATATGAACCCTTCAGGTTCTATCATATACACCTCTTCAGTTAGCTCTCCATTCAGGAATATTATCTTCACATCCATTTGCTAGATCTCATAATCTAGATGGATAGCTATCGCAAGCATTATTCGAATGGATTTAAGCATTACCATAGAAAAGAACATCTCATCATAGTCAATACCATAACATTAACGATACCCATTGACAACCAGACGAGCTTTATAGGTCTCTATATTTCCGTCTGTGCTCCTCTTCCTCTTGAAGACTCATTTACATCCAATGGATTTAATCCCTTCGGATGGGTCAACCAATATCCACACATCATTGACCTTCATGGACTCCACTTCGAATTTCATGGCCTCAAGCCATTTCTCGAAATCAGGTCTCTGCATTGCATCTATATAGATGATCAAATCCTCATCATTCTCATCGAGTTCGATGGGATCACCATTTCGGACCAAAAAATCATAGTATCTATCCGGCTGATGCAATACTCTATTAGATCGCCTTAATGGTGTAGGTACATTAGACTTCGAACTTGATCTAATCAAATTCGATTCAGATTCAACTACTGGTGTCGGTCTTTCTACCGTTGAACTTCATCAAGTTCAATCTTAGAGGCAATAGTTTCTTCACCAAAAAACTTCTTTTCTTAAAAAATTATCTTAAGACTGACGAATATCTTTTGTTCATCAGCATGGTAGAAACTATATCTTTTGATCTCTTTTGGGTATCCTATGAATATGAACTTGTCAGACCTAGGTCCAAGTTTATCTGTGATTAACCATTTCATATAAGCTAGACACCCCAGACTCTAAGGTGTGAAAGTGATGGCTTACATCCATCCATATCTCATATAGAATTTTAATTATAGACTTACTTGAAATCCTATTTAAAAGATAACAAGCTGATTCGAGTGCATATCCCTAGAAGGATATCGATAAGCTAGCACAACCATCATGGATCAGACCATGTCTAATAGAGTCTGATTCCTCCTTTCAGACACACCATTATGCTATGGTGCCCCTGGAGGAGTCTATTGAGAGAGAATCTCATTCTTTCCTAGATATGTAAGAAACTCACCAAAAAAGCATTCTCCTCCTCGATCAAATCAAAATGTTTTAATACTCTTTCTAGTTTATTCTTCTACTTCACTTTAGAATCGTTTAAACATTTCAAATAAATTTGGCTTATATTTCATCAGATAGACATATCCATACCTAGACAGATCATCTATGAAAGTAATGAAGTAGAAATATCCATCTTTGGTACTAGTGCTCATAGGTCCACATACATCAGAATGTACTAGACCTAAGAGCTCAGTAGCTCTCTCACCTTTTCCAGTAAAATATGACTTGATCATTTTTCCAAGAAGACAAGACTCATAGGTTGGAAATGATTCATAATCTTTGATTTTAAGGATACCCTCTTGTGTCAACCTATTTATCCTATTCTTGTTAATTTGATCTAGTCTACAATGCCATAAGTAGATACCAAATACGCTATCAAATCTAGAATGCTTGCTAGTGGAGTAGACTATATTAACAGATTGTGATAACATATATACATCATTATTCAAATGTCTAGAGAATATAGTAATAGCATTCATAATGACATTACAAAATTCTTTCTTTATTGAAATCTCATAATTGTCTTTAGCCAAAAGACCTATAGAAATGACATTCAAAAAGAAACTAGAATCAAAATGATAATCATTAAGAATAATAGTATGAGACTCAAATACAGGCTGTAAGATTTTTAATGCTAAAATTAAAACTAATCTTCCATCTCCAACGTTCAGGAACCTCTCGTCTTGCTCGAATCTCCCACTGATCTGCAACTCCTACAACGAATTGCAAATATGGTAAGGGCTATCGGTATCCAATATCCAGTCAGTAATATCATAGATAGAGAAATTGCAAGGAGTTATCATATAAATACCTTGCCCAGCAATAGCTTGCTTCTTTCTCGACCTATTTGGATCCAAGAAGGCAATGTGCCAAGGATAGTTCCTCTTCTAGTGCCCCCGCTTGTTGCAGAAGAAGCACTCAGCTTGACTCTTTTCAAGCTTTATCTTCTTGGTTTGGCCTTGCATAGATTCCTAGCTTGAACTTGCACCTTCTTGGACTTCTTCTTCTTGTTCTTCTTCTCTTTCTTAAAGGATCAAGAATCAAAAGATGAACCTTCCACTAAGTTCACCAACTCCTTATGGAGCTAGTGATCCTCCTCAAAATTCTAAAGTAACCCCAATAACTTGTTGAAAGACCAAAGATGGTTCTCCCAAGACTTGGAAGATCATGGAGTCAAGGTGGTGGCTCCTGGAGGTTTAGATTGGCTAAAGTTGTATCAACTAAAAAGGAGGGCTGATACACTATCGAGCTGGCTTAAATACAGGTCAAGCCAGCTCAGGATGAGATTAAGCCGACTCAAATCAAAATCGAGCCAGCTCTCTCAGATAAATAGAAAATATGTTTTTAAAAATCTATGGCTTGGCAGGAGACTAAGCCGACTCGAGTGTTTGACGAGCTAACTCAAATAGGCAAACAGATGAGCACAAGTTTTCTTATTTGGTCTTGGATTGAATCTAATCCAAGAGATCTTAAGGCCTAAGTTGAGAGGTCTTAAGATAGCTAACTTATGTATAGGGCTGGATCTTTAGTCCTAGAGATGAGAGCATATAAGACATGGGTTTGGATGAGTGATTTCTTATATTAGTTAGCCTAAGAGAGTTTTCTAGGACTGACATGTTGACTCAGGGGTTTATATATAGTATATATAATATTTTTTGATAAGAGAGAATATTGAAATTTCTTTTCTTCCTAACAACCCTATTCCTCTCTATCTGGATTTGTCGTTCATCCTTCTCTTGGTGTCTATTCATCAGGGCTGCTGCCTCCTTCTGGTTAGAAGTTTTGGGTGCTGATTCCAGATCTTCTAATCTCTAGTAAATTGATCATTACAATTGATACCAGAGCTCGGATCGTGTTGTGAAAGAAGGAGATCATAGAAGGAAGAGATCTACAAAGGCTGAAGTCTCAGCAGGACCCCATTGAGGTATTTCTCATCTATCTTAATGATTTTGCTATGTGTGACTTGGATCCAATCATGGAAAGTAACATAAAGATATATTTCAAAAAGTTTGATGGGAAAGAAAGCTTTTTCATGTGGAAAGTTTGTGTAGATGATCTTCTTGTGCAGCATGAATTAGATCAAGCCTTGGAGAATAGGTCGAAAGGGATGATAGATCGATAATGGATGTTGATGGAGAAACGAACATGTTCTACGATTACAGAGTATTTGGCAAACTCAGCCCTCTATTCGGTGCTGGAAGAGAAAACTTCTAAAGAACTTTGGTCAAAGTTGTAGAATCTTTACATAGAAAAGAATATGTGCAACAAACTTATGTTGAAGAAGAGGCTGTATAGCCTTCGCATGGTTGAATATGGAGATATCCTCAGTCATATATAGTTGTTTGATCAAGTGAGCAATGAATTGCTGAATGTTGGGATAAAGATGGAGGAGGAAGATAAATCATTACTATTACTTTGTTCACTGCCCCTTTTCTATGATCCGCTGGTCATGACACTACTCTATGAGAAGGAGATACTATACTATCAAAACATTATCTCGATGCTATGCACAAATGAGCAGAGAGAGAAGATCACCAAGGATGGCATTCCCTAGGAGGATTTGAATGTAGGAGAGAGATCTAGAAGAGGAAGGATAAGAGAAAAATCAAAGGGACGATCAAAGTCCCGAAAAGATAAAAAATAAGTAAAGTACTACAAGTGCAATGAGATCAGGCATTTTCATTGTGATTGCCCATAATTGAAGAATCAAAAGGAAGAAAATGAAGGATCAGATTCTCTAAGTATGGTTTCTAATCAGGCGATGGAGGATGACCTCTTGGTGGTGTCGAATGGTCACATGCAAAGCACAAAAGTTTGGATCCTAGATTTAGCTTGTTCACATCACTACACCCCAAACCGATCTTGATTTTCTACATACACTGAGATCGATGAGAAGAGTGTGACACCTGAGGATAATCATCCTTGTAAGATCGCTGGTATTGAAATAATTAGGGTCAGGATGTTTGATGGGATGGTATAGACTCTCATGAATGTGAAGCATATCCCAGAGCTAAAGAAGAACCTTATGTCATTGGGCTATCTGAAGTGAAGTGGCTACAGCTTTAGCAGTCATGCCAGGAGTAGAGTATTGAATATCTCTAATGGAGCCATGATAGTGATTAAGGGTAGAAGGCTAAAAAATAACCTCTATAAGATGGAGAGATCTATGGTGATCGGAGGATCCGATATAGCTGCAGCAATGTAGGATCAATAAGGGACGTATCGGTTGTGGCATTATCATCTGGGCCACATGGAAGATAGAGGGCTGAAGGAGCTGAGCAAAAAGGAACTGATCTCTGATCTGGGTGGAGGAGTATCTGAGCTTTGCAAGCCATGCCAGATGAAAAAATAGAGGAGAGTTCAATTTGCGGTCAATACAGCCTGCATGGAAGCCCCATTGGATCTAGTTCACATGGATGTATGGGGACCGGCTCCAGTTTCAACCAGAAATGAAGCAAGATACTTCATGACCCTGATAAATGATTTCTTAAGAAAAGTTTGGGTCTACTTTATGAAGAAGAAATCAGAAGTCTTCATCAAATTCAAAGTTTGGAAGGCCGAGATGGAGAAGGAATAGGATAGAAGTGTAAAGTATTTGCAGTCTAACAACGGCGGAGACTACACCAGCAAGGAGTTTCAATTTTTTTATGAGGAGTGTTGCATCAAAAGATACTTCTCGGTGAAGGAGACTCCTCAGTAAAATAGGGTAGCTGAGAGAATGAACAAGATCCTTATGGAAAAAGCAAGATGAATGAGGTTACAGGCAGGGCTTCCTAAGGTGTTCTGGGTAGATTCAGTGGATGCAACCTACTATCTAGTGAATTGATCACCTCACACCAAGTTAGATGGAGGAATTCTAGAGGAGAAGTAGTCTAAAAAAAGTATAAACCTGAACCATCTAAGGATGTTTGGGTGCACGGTATTTGTGCACATCGATGCTAGTGAGTGGAGCAAATTGGATGCCAAGGCAAAGAAGATGGTATTCTTGTGATATCCATGAGGTGTTAAGAGATACCAACTATGGGATCCCCTAAAGAAGAAGGTCATCATCAATAAGGATATGGCCTTTGATGAAAACTTAGTTCTACATAGGCGAGGTGGCATGGAAGGACAACACGAGCAGCAAACGGTCCGGCAAGGCAGCGTTGGACAACTAATTTCTTATTCTATTTTGCCACTTGCAGGTGTACCAAGAGGACTTGAGTTTTAGGTGGAGGATTCTTCAAAAGGGTCTGCATAAGCTGAGATGACTAAAATAGGGGTTAGAAGCTAGGAAGACCAGTAAGAGCGAGCTGGATCAAGGACCGATATCGGCGTTGCACTACACAAGCCAAAGAGAAACGTAACACAATCAGATAGATATGGCTTTAGAGATTCGATGTCATACACCCTGGTGATAGCGAATGGAGACCCCTACACCTATGAGGAGGCTGCAGAGAGCCATGATAGAGATAGGTGGGTTCAAGCTATGGCTGAGAAAATGCAGTCTCTCCGAAAGAATCAGACGTGGTGTTTGGTGCAACCACCACCGAGGAAAAAGCCCATTGGATGCAAATGGATTTTCCAAAGCAAGGAGGGGCCTTCAGAGCAGGGAGGATTAAGGTACAAAGAAAGATTGATAGCAAAAGAGTATTTTCAGAAGGAAGGCATCGAATTCAGTGAAGTTTTCTCTTTGATCGTCAGGCATACATCTATCAGAATGCTATTAAGCATTGTTGCAGCTCAGGACTTGGAACTAGAGTAGATGGATGTTAAGATGGCATTTATCCATGGACATCTAGAGGAGAGCATCTACATGCAGCAGCCACTAGGGTTCATAGAGCCTGGAACAAAAGAAAAGGTATGTTTGCTATAGAAGTCACTGTATAGACTGAAGCAATCACCAAGGCAATGGTACAAGCGCTTCGATACCTTTGTGAGGAGCATCAAACTTTCTAGGTGTGAATTTGATCCTTGTGTGTATGTTCAATCTTTGGAGGATGGGTCTAGGATGTTCTTACTCTTGTATGTAGATGATATGCTGATAGCATGCAAGAGTAAGAAAGTTGTGCAGGAACTGAAGGCTGCATTGTCTCGAGAGTTCTAGATGAAGAAGTTTGGGCCTACAAGGAAGATCTTAGGCATGAAAATTTTCAAAGATCGAGATAAGAAGGAGCTACCTTTATCCTAGGATGGTTACATTCAAAAGATCTTAGAAAAATTTGGGATGAAAGAAGCCAAACTGGCAGTGCTGCCACTTGTCGGTAATTTCAGACTTTCAAAGACTATGTCACTACAAATTGAGGAGGCAATTTTGGATATGGAGAGAGTCCCATATGCTGCTGATGTGGAAAGTTTGATGTACACCATGGTGTGTTGTAGATCGGACATAGACCATGCAATAAGTCAGGTAAGCAGATTCATGATGCAACCTAGTAGGGAGCACTGGCGAGGACTGAAGAATATCTTCAGGTATTTGGCAGGTATAGTTGGAGTAGGTATCACCTATGGACAACTAGGTGGTATCAAGGATTGCCCCAACATCTCAAAGAAAGCTCAAGGATTGATAGAAGGGTTCGTGGATGCTGATTTTGGAAGAGATGTGGACACCCAACATTCGATAACAAAGTTCATATTTTGCTTGAATGGAGGTCTCATTACATGGAGATCATGCTTGCAGCCCATCACGACCTTATCCACCAAAGGTGAAGTACATCGGTATTATAGAAGCTGCAAAAGAGGCTTTATGGCTGAAGGGATTGGCATTAGAGATTGGCCTTGCTCATAAGGCCGTTAAGATGCACTACAACAGCCAAAGTGCAGTGTTACTTGCTTAGAATTCAGTCTACCATGCAAGGATGAAGCACATCGATATCAAGTACCACTGGATCAGAGAGCTCGTAGAGGATGGTGAGGTGGAGTTGGTAAAAATTCATACCAAGGAAAATCCAACTGATGCACTAATAAAGGTTCTTCCATGGGACAACTTTCATAGATGTGTGGCACTAATGCATTTGATGGACAGGAAGGAGTTGCCCTTAGCCTTGGGGCACCAAGGTGGAGATTGAAAGAGCAAGGATGGTTCTCCCAAGGCTTAGGAGATCATGAAAGAGTCAAGATAGTGGCTCCTAGAGGCTTGGATTAGCTGAAATTATATCAACTAAGAAGGACTGATAAACTATCGAGCTGGCTCGAATATAGGTCGAGTTGGCTCGAGATGAGATCGAGTCAGCTCGGGCCAAAATCGAGCCAGCTCTCTCAAACAAATAGAAAACATATTTTTTGGGAATTTGTGGCTTGGCAGGTGGTCGAGCCAGCTCAAGTGTTTGATGAGCCAGCTCGAACAAGCGGACAAATAAGCACGAGTTTTCTTGTTTGGTCTTAGATTGAATCTAATCCAAGAAATCTTAAGGCCTAAGTTGAAAGGTCTTAATGTGGCTAACTTATGTATAGGACTAGGTCTTTAGTCCTAGGGATGAGAGCATATAAGATATGGGCTTAGGTGAGTGCTTTTCTTTATGAGTTAGCCTAGGAGAGTTTTTTAAGACTGAGTCATATTGACTCAAGGGTTTATATATACTTTGTATATATAATATTTTTTTATAAGAGAGAATATTAAATTCCTTTTCTCCCTGACAACCCTATTCTTCTCTCTCTCTTGATTTGCCATTCATCCTTCTATTGGTGTCTGTTGGGGATAAATCCCGCTCCCGTCGAAGTCCAGTCTGATGCTTAGCCTATTGTAACTGGTGATCACGAAAGAGCTTCGATCGAAAATTCTCCCTCTAGCGGTCGAACCCCTTCCAAACTCCTTCAGCAGCCAAACTCCTTTCAGTCTTCTCCTTCAGTCGGGTTCCTCCAGCAGTCGAACTCCTTTCGGACTCCTCCAGCAGCCGAACTCCTTCTGGACTTCTTCTTCAGTCAGACTCCTTCAGCAGCCAAACTTCTTTTGGCCTTCTCCTTCAGTCGGACTCCTTCAGTAGTCAAACTCCTTTCAGCCTTCTCCTCCAGTCGGATTCCTCCAGTAGTCGAACCCCTTTCGGACTCCTCCAGCAGTCGAACTCTTTTCAGAATCCTCCAGGAACCAAACTCCATCTGGACTCCTCCAACAGTCGGACTCCTTCCGGACTTATCCTTCAATCGGACTTCTCCATCAGTCGGACTCCTTTCAAACTTCTCCTTCAGTCAGACTCCTTCCAAACTTCTCCTTCAGTCAGACTCCTCCATCAGTCGGACTCCATCCAAATTTTTTCTTCAGCCGAACTCCTTTCGAAATTATCCTTCAAGTGGACTCCTCCATCAGTCGGACTCCATCCGGACTTCTTCTTCAGCTGAACTCCTTCTAGACTTTTTCTTTAGCCAGACTCCTCCATCAGTCGGATTTCATCCAGACTTCTCCTTTAGTCAAACTTCTTCCAAACTTCTCCTTCGATTGAACTTCTTCATCAATCGGACTCCTTCTGGACTCTCCACCAGTCAAACTCCATCTGAATTCCTCTAGTGGATTACTTTTAGATTTCAACTAACATTCCTTCTGGATGATCCCTTCTAGCCGTATTCTCTTTAGAAGTCTGAACTCCTCTAGAATTGATATATGTCAAAGCTCTTCACTAACCAATACCTGCTTCCTCCAAACTTCGATTATTAAATCTTAACGAATGGGTACATCATGATAACGAACATCTCTCTCCATAACAAACTCCATGTAGCCCTAAGCGGCCCACTACCGAATAATTATGGCTATCACTACCAGTCTACTACAAGTGACATCTCTGTCCATAACAAACTTCACATGGCCCCTAGCGATCCACTATCGGATGGTTATGACTGTCACTATCAGTCTACTATGAGCGACACCTCTCTCCATAACAAACTCCATGTGGCCCCGAGCGGCCCACTACCGGATAGTTATTCCTATCACTATCAGTCTGTTATAGGCTCCATCTATAAAAGAGATCCTTCAGATACATTTTCTCTAAGCTCTCTTCTTCCTCTCAAAATTCTATTGAATTCTTTCCTAAGCACTTCATTTCTATTGGCTAGAAGAGCTAACTTGATCATCGGAGGATCCTACCGAAGCCACCACCACCGACTTCGGATGGGACTTTATTTTGTAGGTCACCAGCGGTGACCTCTTCTTTCTTAACTCTAGCTCAATCCAGTGTCAACCAGATTTTGCACTAATAGGATTGGTGTTAGAGAAAGGGCCCTCTATTCCTGAGGTATCCTTGTTCTTAAAGAAGTGCTCAATCGACTCTGTGGATCTTGTTCTTCAAGGCTCATCTCCATCCTCTTCCTTAATCCCAAGAAATGCCTTCAAAGAAGGTAACTACCAGAAGATCTACCACTTCTATCGTCAGATCTGAGCTAGATCCATCCATTTCTACTCCATCATCGATGCTTCAACCTCCTCCTCCACCGACTGTCATAGTAGATTCGGAGTAGTTTAACCTACTAATGCAGTGGGTTTAGGGTCTCACCAAAATGGTGCAGGCCATGCGGCAATCCTCGTTGGTGGTTCCGCTAGGAAACCCACCATCGGGATGTCAAAAATCAGTCCCAAGGAGGAGCACTTGGACTAGCATATCCATCGCCCCTGAAAAGAAGAAATAGAGAGTAGAGGATCCTTGTTCGGATCATGATTCTTCTTTAGAAGAGACGTTCTCCATCTACAGTTGGAAGCCTTCCAAGATCTATGATTGAGATGACATCCTCGATAAGAAACTATGAAAGATGGATCGATGGATTGAGGAACTCCACCACATCGTCCTGGCTCACCATGATGACGTCTGCATTGATCCTCCTTTTTCTTTCTGAATTATGCAAGAGCCCATTCTGCCGAACTTCAAGCTTCATCAATTTGAAAGCTGCGATGAAACCTCTGATCCGATCGATCACCTGAAGGCCTTCCGAACCATGATGCTACTCCATGGTGCATCAGACGCCATCTTATGTTGAGCTTTTCCGTCTATCTTAAAGGGAGCAGCAAAAACTTGATACTTGGTGTTGAAGCTGGGTATGATCTTCTCCTTTGACCAGATGAGCCAGGTGTGATCTTCTCCTTTAACCAGATGAGCCATTAGTTTATGGCTTATTTTGTTAGCAGTCGATGTCCCTATCGAGGTTTAGATTCTCTGATGAATATCAAGTAGAAGGAGAGAAAATCTATCCAAGCTTATGTCACCCAATTTAATACTACTGCATTGGATGTTCGGAACCTGGACCAGTCTGTTGCAATGGCTGCACTCAAGGACGGCCTTCAGAAGAATGATTTATTACTCTACCTGGAGAAGAAGTACCCTAGAGATTTTACTGATCTGCTAGCTCGAGCTGAAGGATATATCCGAATGAAAAAAGTCTTCAAGTTGAAGGATGAGAAAGCCATAGGAGAGTGGTAGGCGGGCAAGTCTAATAAATCTACAGCTGATGGAGGGCTGAATGAAGTTCGGCCAAGCTCACGGACTCCCCTCGAGCACAAGCGAGCTCAAACTCCTTCTCAAGCTCGTCATCAAAGAAGTCCCAACAGAATGACATAAAGAAGTTCTCCCCTCAAAATGTTTCACAACTATGCCCGCCTCAATGCTCCAAAAATATAAGTATTGATGGAGACAAGGAGCAACTATCGAGGTCTGAAAGGATGCGCACTCATCCTGGCAAGCATAATCCTAGCAAATATTGTCTCTACCATCATAATCATGGCCATGATACTGAAGAATGCATTCAGCTCCAAGATGAGATTGAGGAGCTCATCAAAAAAAGCCAGCTAGATCGATTCCTCAAACGCCAGTCTGATGTAAGAGAAGATCGACCGAGGGCACTGTCGCAGTCAAAACCACCAAGAAGAGAGGAACAACAAAGAGATTGGCTGCCTCTAGATATCATCAATACTATCTTTGGGAGACTTCGACGAGAAGAGGCCAGCGGATCTGAGGGATCAGTGAAGAGATAGAGGATTGAAGAACCCATAACCTTCACTGAGGTAGATGCACGGAGAGTACAATTTCTACATAATGATGCGGTTGTAATCTCTTTAAATATAGCGGACTATGATGTACGTCGCATCCTAGTTGATAATGGAAGTTTGGTTGACGTCTTATTTTATGATGCTTTCTCCAAAATATCAATATCTAATAGTTAGCTTGGACCAATAAACTCTTCACTAGTAGGCTTCACTAGTGTCGTAGTACCAGTTGAAGGTGTAATAACTCTAGCTGTGGCTATAGGGCAATATCCAAGATAATCTAGAGCGTAGGTAGATTTCCAAGCTTACAATGCAATTCTTGATTGACCTAGTCTAAATGCACTTTGGGAGTCAACTTATTATTTGAAGATGAAGTTTTCAACAAGTTACGAGATTGGAGAGGTCAGGAGAGATCAAGCTCTAGCAAGGCACTGCTACTCAATTGCCCTATAAAATGAAGAATAGTCTATCCCTTGTCCTGTTGACGGGCTAAATGTCTGAGATGACCTCACAAAAGAAAGGGGAGTACCGATGGAAGATCTTATCTTAGTCCATCTAAATGACAGAAATACAGAGCATACGGTGCAAATTGGATCCAATCTGGAAGATGGAGTTCAGGAGTAGCTCATTGCCTTTTTATGGAGGAATGCCGACGATTTTGCCTAGATTCTAATGGATATGCCTGGGATTGATGTCGAGGTTATAGAACATCGGCTGGCCGTTCACCCCAAGCATCGACCAGTGAAAGAGAGAGTTCGGGGTCACGCACCAGAAAGGCAGAAGGTAATAGCAGAAGAAGTCGACAAGCTTCTCAACACCAGATTTATCCACGAAGTCAGCTATCCGACTTGGGTCTCTAACATGGTCCTGATCAAGAAGGCCAATGGCAAGTGAAGGATGTGCATCGACTTTAAAAAGCTGAACAAGGCCTACCCAAAAGACAGCTATCTTTTGCCTAGAATCGACAAACTGATGGATGCGACTTCAGGCTACGAACTCCTTACCTTCATGGATGCCTTCTCTGGCTACAACCAAATTCAGATGGCATTAGAGGATAAGGAGAAGACTGCTTTTATTATTGATCATGGTCTTTACTGCTACAAGATCATGCCCTTCAGACTTAAGAATGTAGGCATGACTTATCAGTGCTTGGTCAATAAAATCTTCAAGGAGTAGATCGAACTTTGTTTTATGGGTCTCCAATGATGACCTCTTCTTTCTGAACTCCAGCTCGATTCGGCATCAACCAAATTCTGCACCAACATGATTGGTGCTAGAGGAAGGGCCCTCTATTCTTGAGGTACCCTTGTTCTTAAAGGAGTACTCAGTTGACCCTATGGATCTTCTTTTTCAAGGCTCATCTCCATCCTCTCCCTCAATCCCAAAAAATACCTCCAAAGAAGGTGACCACCTAGAGATCTACCACTTCTGTCATCAGATCTAAGCCAGATCCATCCATTCCTGCTCCATCACTGGCACTTCAATCTCCTCCTTCATCGGTGGCCATGGTAGATCTAGAGCAATTTAACCTGCTGATGCAGCAGGGTCAGAGCCTCACCGAAATGATGTAGATCATGTGGCAACCCTTGATGGCGGTTCTGCCAAAAAATCCACCATCGGGATGTCAGAAATTGGTCCCAAGGAGGAGCACTTGGGCTAGCATACCCCTCATCCCTGAAAAGAGGAAATAGAGAGCAGAGGATCCTTGTTCGGATCATGATTCTTCATCAAAAGAGATCTTCCCCATCTACAGTAGGAAGCCTTTCAAGATCGACGGTCGAGATGACATCCTCGACTAGAAATTGTAGAAGATGGATCGATGGATTGAGAAACTCTGCCACATCGCCATGGCTCACCATGACGATCTACATCGATCCTCCTTTACCTCTCTAAATTATGCAAGAGCCCATTCCGTCGAACTTCAAGCTTCCTTAATTTAAAAGCTACAATGGAACCTCTGATCTGGTAGATCACCTAGAGACCTTCCAAACCATGATGCTACTCCATGGCGCACTAGATACCATCTTATGCCAAGCTTTTTCATCTACCTTAAAGAGAGCAGCGAGAAAATGATACTCAACATTGAAGTTGGGTATGATTTTCTTCTTTGACCAGATGAGCCATTAGTTTATGGCTTATTTTGTTGGTAGCCGGCATCCCCACCGAGGTTTGAATTTCTTGATGAATATCAAGCAGGAGGAGGAATCTATCCAAGCTTATGTCACCCAATTTAATACTGCTGCATTGAAGATCCAAAACTTAGACCAATCTGTTGCAATGGCCACACTCAAGGGCAGCCTTCAGAAGAATGATTTGTTGTTCTCTCTGGAGAAGAAGTACCCCAAAGATTTTGCTGATCTTCTAGCTCGGGCTGAAGGATATGCCTGAGTGGAAGAAGCCTTCAAGTTGAAGGATGAAGAAGCTACAAGAGAGTGGTAGGCAGGCAAGTCTAATAAATCCACAGCTGATGGAGGGCCGAATGAAGCTCAACCGTGCTCATGGACTCCCCCAAAGTACAAGCGAGCCTGAACTCCTCCTCGATCTCATTATCAAAGAAGCCCCAATAGAAGGGCACGAAAAAGTTCTCCCCTCAGAAGGTTTCATAACTATGCCCCCCTCAATGCTCCAAAAATGCAAGTATTGATGGAGATCAAGGAGCAACTACTGAGGCCTGAAAGGATGCACACTCATCCTAACAAATGCAATCCTAGTAAATACTGCCTCTACCATCGTGATCATGGCCATGATACTAAAGAATGCATTCAGCTCTAAGACGAGATCAAGGAGCTCATCAGTAGAGACCGATTGGATCGATTCCTCAGACATTGATTTGATGCAAGAGAAGATCGATCAAGAGCAAGAGAGAGATTCCTCATTTCAACATTATTATTTCTTGTGCAAAAACTATGTGATGCAAGAAAAGAAGCAATCAAAAGTGGTCATGTTAGAAACAGAAGGAGAACCTCGTCTTAGCATGAGCAAGTCGAAGACCTCCAATTATTTAAGATAGAGAAGGAGAGAGGCCCATTCAACGGCCTATTTTGTGCCCCTATTGCCATGTTAGGAACAGGAAAGAGAATCTCGTCCTAACTTAAGCAAGTCGAAGACCTCCTGGTTGTTTAAGATGGAAGGAGGGGAGAGGCCCATTCAATGGCCCATTTGTGCTCCTATTGTTATGTTAGAAAAAAGAGAAGAACCTTGTCCTAACATGAGCAAGTTGAAGATCTCTGGTTATTTAAGATAGGAGGAGGCGAGAAGCCCATTCAACAGTCCATTTATGCCCCTATTGTCATATTAAGAACAGAAGGAGAACCTCGTCCTAACATGAGCAAGTCAAAGACCTCCAATTATTTAAGACAAGAAGGAGGGGAGAGGTCCATTCAATGGCCCATTTATGCTCCTATTTTTATGTTAGGAATAGGAGAAGAATCTTGTCCTAACATGAGCAAGTCGAAGATCTTTGATTATTTAAGATAGGAGGAGGGGAGAGGCCCATTCAACGGCCCATTTGTGCCCTATTACCATGTTAGGAATAGGAGGAGAACCTCATCCTAACATGAGCAAGTCGAAGATCTTCGATTATTTAAGATAGGAAGAGGAGAGAAGCCCATTCAATGGTCCATTTGTACCCCTATTGCCATGTTAGGAATAGGAGAAGAACCTCGTCCTAACATAAGCAAGTCGAAGACCTCTGATTATTTAAGATAGAAGAAGGAGAGAGCCCATTCAATGGCCCATTTGTGTCCCTATTGCCATGATAGGGATAGGAGGAGAACCACGTCCTAACATGAGCAAGTCGAAGGCCTCTGTTAATTTAAGACGGATGAGGGGAGAAGTCATTCAATAGCCCATTTATGCCCCTACAGCCTTGTTAGGAACAGAGGAGAACTACATCCTAAGCTTGAGCAAAGTCGAAGGCCTCATTCATTTTAGATGAGATGAGGAGAGAGGCCTGACAATGGTCCTAATGTACCCCTACAGCCATTAGAAATAGGAGGATAACCTCATCATAACGTGAGTAAAGTCGAAGGTCTCGTTCATTTTAAATGAGATGAGGGGAGAGGCCCTGACAACGATCCTAATGTACCCCTACAGCTCGTTAGGAATAGGAGGAGAACCTCATCCTAACATGAGCAGAGTTGAAGGCCTCATTAATTTTAGATGAGGTGAGATGAGAGCCCCGACAATGGCCCTAATGTGCTTCTAACAGTCCATTAGGAACAAGAGGAGAACCTCATCCTAACATGAGCAAAGTCGAAGGTCTCATTCATTTTAGATGAGGTGAGAGGAGAGTTCCGACAAAGGCCCTAATGTGCCCCTACAGTTCATTAAGAATAGGAGGAGAACTTCATCCTAATATGAGCAAAGTCGAAGGCCTCGTTCATTTTAGACGAGGTGAGAAGAAAGGCCCCGACAATGGCCCTAATGTGCCCCATAGCCTATTGGGAATAGGAGGAGAACCTCATCCTAACGTGAGCAAACTCGAAGGCTTTGTTCATTTTAGATAAGGTGAGGGAAGGTCCCGACAACGGCCCTAAAGTACCCCTACAGTCCATTAGGAATAGGAGGAGAACCTCGTCCTAATATGAGCAAAGTCGAAGGCCTCGTTCATTTAAGACGGGTTGGAGGGAGAGACCCTACCGACGACCATAACACACCCCCATAAGCCATGATAAGAATAGAAAGAAAGCCTCATCCTAACATAAGCAAAAGTCGGAACCTCGTAGACCAAAGATGTGGAAAAGAAAGAAGCTCGATGGAGAATCCTTACACGTGTTTTTCCATGACAACCTGACTACATCAAATGCAAAAGATAGAATCTTATTCAGGTTTGCAAAAGAGGTCCTAGTTCGACGTCCACAATAAGCCTGACGTCCATAATGAGCTCGACGTCTGCAACAAGAGTGGGAACCCGGGACTAGACTTCGGTCGTTGCCTTTTTTCCTCTCTTCCTTCGAATTTCGAACTCGAGAGTAGGAAGATTATTGTTGGAGATAAATTCTGCTCCCGTCGAAATCTAGTCTAATGCTTAACCTATTGTAACTGATAATCATGGAAGAGCTTCGATCGAGAATTCTCCCTCCAATGATCGAACCCCTTCCAAACTCCTTTAGCAGTCAAACTCCTTTCAGTCGAACTTCTTTTGGACTCCTCCAGCAATCAAATTCCTTCCGAACTCCTTCAGTAGCCAAACTCCTTCCGGACTTCTCCTTCAGTCAGACTTCTTTAGCAGCCGAACTCCTTCCAACCTTCTCCTTCAGTCGGACTCCTCCAGCAGCCAAACTTCTTCTGGCTTTCTCCTCTAATCGGGTTCCTCCAGCAATCGAATCCCTTTCGAACTTCTCCAGCAGTCGATCTCCTCCACCAACCAAACTCCTTATGGACTCCTCCAGCGGTCGGACTCTTTCTGGACTCCTCCAATGATTAGACTCCTTCCAACTTCTCCTTCAGTCAGACTTCTCCATCAATCGGACTCCTTCTGAATACCTCCATCAGTTGGACTCCTTCTAGACTTCTCCATCAGTTGAACTCCTCCATCAGTCGGACTCCATTTGGATTTCTTCTTCAATCAAACTCCTCACAAACTTCTCCTTCAAGTGGACTCCTCCATCAGTCGAACTCCATTCGGACTTCTTCTTCAGCCTAACTCCTCCCAGACTTCTCCTTCAGTCAGACTCCTCCATCAGTTGGATTCTATC
Organism: Cocos nucifera; assembly: GCA_006176705.1. Classification (NCBI taxonomy): domain Eukaryota; kingdom Viridiplantae; phylum Streptophyta; class Magnoliopsida; order Arecales; family Arecaceae; genus Cocos; species Cocos nucifera. Next base: position 121,757 of record QRFJ01000177.1, on the reverse strand, counting down.
TGAACTTTTCCTTCAGTCGAACTTCTCTCAGACTTCTCCTTCAATCAGACTTCTCCATTAGTAGAACTCCTTCTGAACTTCTCCATCAGTCAAACTCCATCCAGATTCCTCCAGTAGATTACTTTCAGATTTTAACTAGCATTCCTTCTAGATGATTCTCTTTAGCCGTGTTTCCTTTAGGAGTTCGAACCTCTGGAATTGATATTTGTCAAAGCTCTTCACCAACTAATGCTTGCTTCCTCCGAACTTCGACTATTAAATCTTAACGAATCGGCACATCATGAAAATGGACACCTCTCTCTGTAACAAACTCTATGTGGCCTCGAGTGGCCCACTACCGGATGGTTATGGCTGTCATTATTAGTCTGCTATAGGTGACACCTCTCTTCATAACAAACTCCATATGGCTCCAAACGGTCCACTACCAAATAATTATGGCTGTCACTATCAGTCTACTACGGGCGATACCTCTCTCCTTAACAAACTCTATATGGCCCTGAGCGACCCACTACCAGATGGTTATGGCTATCACTATCAATCTATTACAGGCTTCGTCTATAAAAGGGACCCTCCAGATACATTTTTTTTAAGCTCTCTTCTCCATCCCAAAACTCTATTGAATTCTTTTCTGAGCACTCTATTTTTGTTGGTCAGAAGAGCTGACTTGATCATCAGAGGGTCCTATCGGAGCCACCACCACCGACTCCGAACGAAACTTTATTTTGCAGGTCACCAGCGGTGACCTCCTTTCCTCAAACTCCATTTTATATTCATTCTACTCAACTAGATTCTAACACCAATAGTGTCTATTCATTAGGGCTTCCGCCCTCCTTTTATTAAGAATTTTTGGGTGTTGATCCAAATCTTCTAACTCTCCAGTGCAATCATCATTACAGCTCATGGTAGTTAACTTAGGCTTTATCATTCTAATAATGAGTAAGGAATGGAAGATAGTTTTCGAACAACGAGTTCAATATTGCATCTTTCGCAACTACGTTATGCAAGAAGGTTTGATCTTGCTCAAATGCTCCATCTGCTCAAATCAGTTAATTGTACATGATCAGTGATTGAAGCTCCACCCTCATCCTGCATTAAAGATGGCATGAACTAGTCTTTGCCTGTTCAACATTCACAGGTGTGCCAAAAAGTTCTTCTTAACACTTGATAGACATGTTTTTTGCTTAAGCATCTCGAACCTACGACTGATTGTCGCCTCATATGCCAAGGCATAATGCAGTCACTGCACGTGGTTCGATCACTGAGTCCACTTTTTGAATAGTGTCTCTCATTTGGTCCACTTGCATTTGTAGCGGCTCCTCAGGTGTTGAATCTATCAAACACGTACATGCATTCATTCTTGCTACAGATAATCTTTAACTTAGATAGTACCAGCTACCGAAGTGTGACCCACAAGCTATCATTGATCCTAACAATGATCGAATGAAAGAAATGCCAATATTTGGCACAATCGAAAAAACTAAAATCTAATTATAGTATTGACTCACTAAACCTAAATATTCAGACTATAATCAAAATGTTCTTCTACTATTTTTTATTCGAATTGGTATCCTCTACCTCCAATTCGAGGAATTATCCTAATTTCTTAGTGGATACTAGAATCCACCTAGACTGCACACAAGCCCAACTTTAGTTGGTCAGTCATATACATCTAAAGATAGGTTCATAACCAATTATTTTTCTAAATAATTTCTAGTAATTTAATTTTTCTTCAATTCGTAATTAGTAGGTAGATGAACCAACTTGTTATGATCCTTCCATTAGCTTCACCAAGTCAGATTAAGAGAGACCATTAATAAGCTAGTCTAGGAGCACCTAAATTAGTCACACTGATTTACCTAGCTAACATGGGTCAGCTCGAATTGCCAATGATCTGATCAAAATATAATTTCACTAAGAGATCAGGTAAGCAGATCATGGAGGATCTGCCAAAGCTTCCTATAGACAGACCATCAAAAATAGCCAGATAAGCAGGCTACCAATTAAAAATCATTGGTCTAGATTGCCAAACTTATCTTAGGCATCAACTGGTTAATTAGTTTTAATTGGTTTAACCTAACAGCTCATGCTAAACCACGTAGCCAAGAATCAAGTCCATCTTGATTCTCGTTAAAGACATGGACTTGACCAACTATAACTATTGCAATTGATCTAGAATATCTTGATTTAATCTAAGACAACTATTGATTAGATTTAGTCAATTTCTTTAATTAAGTCCATTCTTTAATTTAACCTTAGGTCTAACCCAATTAGCGAATCTAATTTTCACTAATCCATTGATCCAAAGTGTTATGATTTATGTCTTAGGATCTTCAATTCATAATCCTAGATTCTAATCAAACAACTCTTAATTTTTAATAAGTTTTGGACAAAGGATTGAGGTTCGATATTTTAAAAATAATTTTCATATTTGTAAAATAATTTTACAACATAATTCTACTAACCAGTTGCATGTTTGATTCATAATCAATATGCAAGTAAAATAAACATGAAACTACTTTAGATCTAATCTAATCATGCTCATATAATTGAAACTATTTCAATTCTAATCAATCATAAATTATCTTATATCAAATCTAACATATTTATGATGATAAAAATTAGATTAAAATATTTTTAATCAAATCATAAAATCTAATAGATCTAATCTAAAATTTTATGATCAGAATTTTAGATCAGCACGTAGTAGAACAATGCCTCCACTGTAAGGGGTAAACCTTACAGCAGGACAACCTTATAATCAGTCCGTGCAATCTAAAATATTTATTTTTAGCTTTAAATATTTTTAAATTTAAAAATAATAAATTAATCTAGATCATATCTAATGAATTTATTATTTAGATTAGATCTACACGAACTAGGATAATCTCTCCACTATAAGGGATAAATCTTACAGCAGGACAATATTATAATTAGTTTATATGATCTAATTTTTAATTTTAAATTCAAACATCAGATTATAAATTATATTAAATTTAAAAAATAATCTAAATATGCATAAAATTATGTAATAAAAATAACATGGCTCTGATACCAATTGAAGAAAATAGATTTAGAGTTTCAAGATTAGATTTTAAAATTTTTTCAGATCTATGCAGCGAAAGACATAAATTAATCATATTAATTTATAAAAATATAAGAAAAGTCCTAGATCTAGAATCCTATTACATGATTAAAGAATACTATTAAATCAAAAATTAAAATATCAGAAGAAAATATGTTGGTCATATCAACATAAATATACACTAGGGAGATCATATCATCCTTACCTTTGCAAGTTGAGTTCTTTAACTCACTGATCCAGGCCTAAGGTTGTTGTTTCAAGCTACACACATATTTAACCTCCATAGGTTATCCACACGAAACCTCGATTGCTGATCATAAGTTCGATGCCTAAAAATCAACATAGTATGCTATTACTATGCTGATCTTTTTTCGACGGTCGATCTGGATCTTTCTTCTTCAAAACTTGGATTCTCTAACTTTTAGAAGTCAAGGAAGAATCTTTTTAAAGCTAAGATACCTCTTAAATACTCACAAAAAAATGTAGGAAGAGATCAAAAGAAAACCCTAGAAGAAGAACCTTTCTTCTTCTTTATTCTCTCACCTAGACACCTAGATTGGTGTCTTTACAATTCCCAAGCCCTAAGCCTTTCTCTCCCAGGTTTTCCCATGCCTCAAAACCCTCTCTTAGGTCCATAATTTTAAAAAAAATTAGGTTCAATGACCCTTTATATACAGAGTTAGGATAGACTCCTTGTCCAGGTTAAATACCTAGCAAGGGATGTCCAAAAATGGCAAGACTTGGGGTGCCCAAGAGT
>QRFJ01000177.1:0-117908 GCA_006176705.1 Cocos nucifera | reverse complement strand
TACAACATAATTCTACTAACCAGTTGCATGTTTGATTCATAATCAATATGCAAGTAAAATAAACATGAAACTACTTTAGATCTAATCTAATCATGCTCATATAATTGAAACTATTTCAATTCTAATCAATCATAAATTATCTTATATCAAATCTAACATATTTATGATGATAAAAATTAGATTAAAATATTTTTAATCAAATCATAAAATCTAATAGATCTAATCTAAAATTTTATGATCAGAATTTTAGATCAGCACGTAGTAGAACAATGCCTCCACTGTAAGGGGTAAACCTTACAGCAGGACAACCTTATAATCAGTCCGTGCAATCTAAAATATTTATTTTTAGCTTTAAATATTTTTAAATTTAAAAATAATAAATTAATCTAGATCATATCTAATGAATTTATTATTTAGATTAGATCTACACGAACTAGGATAATCTCTCCACTATAAGGGATAAATCTTACAGCAGGACAATATTATAATTAGTTTATATGATCTAATTTTTAATTTTAAATTCAAACATCAGATTATAAATTATATTAAATTTAAAAAATAATCTAAATATGCATAAAATTATGTAATAAAATAACATGGCTCTGATACCAATTGAAGAAAATAGATTTAGAGTTTCAAGATTAGATTTTAAAATTTTTTCAGATCTATGCAGCGAAAGACATAAATTAATCATATTAATTTATAAAAATATAAGAAAAGTCCTAGATCTAGAATCCTATTACATGATTAAAGAATACTATTAAATCAAAAATTAAAATATCAGAAGAAAATATGTTGGTCATATCAACATAAATATACACTAGGGAGATCATATCATCCTTACCTTTGCAAGTTGAGTTCTTTAACTCACTGATCCAGGCCTAAGGTTGTTGTTTCAAGCTACACACATATTTAACCTCCATAGGTTATCCACACGAAACCTCGATTGCTGATCATAAGTTCGATGCCTAAAAATCAACATAGTATGCTATTACTATGCTGATCTTTTTTCGACGGTCGATCTGGATCTTTCTTCTTCAAAACTTGGATTCTCTAACTTTTAGAAGTCAAGGAAGAATCTTTTTAAAGCTAAGATACCTCTTAAATACTCACAAAAAAATGTAGGAAGAGATCAAAAGAAAACCCTAGAAGAAGAACCTTTCTTCTTCTTTATTCTCTCACCTAGACACCTAGATTGGTGTCTTTACAATTCCCAAGCCCTAAGCCTTTCTCTCCCAGGTTTTCCCATGCCTCAAAACCCTCTCTTAGGTCCATAATTTTAAAAAAAATTAGGTTCAATGACCCTTTATATACAGAGTTAGGATAGACTCCTTGTCCAGGTTAAATACCTAGCAAGGGATGTCCAAAAATGGCAAGACTTGGGGTGCCCAAGAGTTGGGCACCCCCTCCTTTTTTTCTACTATGGACCACACCTTTTGTGTGCACAAAACCTCCTCTAAAATCCATAAAAATTCCAGGGAAATTAAGAAGGGTTGGCAGCAAGTATGGGTAGGAGTTTTGATAATAACAAACTCTATCAAATAGAATTTGAATTCAAACCTTCTAACCATATTTGACTCGGTCCACAACTAAATACCATATAAGAAAGAAGGGAGGAGAAGAGGCGCATGTGAAGGGTCTAGAGAGAAGAGTTTCCATGCACAAAACTCTATAGAAGGCATGTGGAGGGCGTTAGGACTAATGTGGCGCAAGGAAAAGAAGTCCTAGTCATACTAGGACTCCTATTTTGACTTGGTCCAAGTGATCTATGAACCAAATAAAATTAGGATTTATCTAATCCAATTAGAATAGGTCTTAGTCTAACTAATAACCTAATTAAATTAGATTAAATAATATATAATTCTAATATAATTTCTAATCAAATTAGAGATTGGGTTGATATAAGTCCTAATTAAACTAGGACTCATTCTTCCTTGCAATTGGCTTATCCAATAAATCAATTAGACTTGATCCAATCAAGTCCAAATCAAATATAATTAAATCATGTTTAATTACACTTAAACTCAATCTTCTAACTTAATCAAATTAAGTCAATTAGCAATTTAATTACCAATCGATCCTCCTACAATACTTGCACTAGGTTAAACATCAATCGTATTGATTATTTAACCCTAGAATGATTCTTAATCAATGCTCAACCATCCGATCAGATTGACAACTCTTATGTGTATGACTCCATAGATTTGAACCTAAGCCGCTAGCATAGAAATAAATTTATGTACCAATCAAAGTGACCATCTAGGAATGATACCCGACGGTCGGATAGATCAAATGTGTAGAACAACATCCTTAGAACCCATGTGGATATAGTTTCTATATAATTCATCCCTTTGATCAAAATGCTCGTAGGATACCTTAGAGTTTAACTATCAATGATGATTAGATCATCCACATTATCTCTCAAAATACCAAATCCATCTCATGGATTATCCTAGCCAAAGATTTGCTATATTGAAATATAGTGATGCATTCTTCTCTAACTTTTGAAGTGGTCAATTCCAACTTTATCACTCACCGACTTCACAAGTACTTGACTATGCCCAAAAACCTTTTGTTACTAAATTAAAAATTTAGTTAGTTTGATACTAAAGCACAGTGAGTTGCTTGCAAGCCACTATGGTGATCTCAAGTCTAAGGAATATTTATACCTATATCCCATCAGAGCAATTTTTGATAGTAGAATGCTCTAGAATTAGTCACGTTCAATGATAATTATCCTTACATCTCACTTGTATGTCATACCAGTATCTCCACACTCCTTGGTTAAGAGGATAATCAATCTATATGGCATACAATGATCTATACTCGATAAATGCTATTGTCCTAATTAACAGTGTATCATTTGATCATGAATAGTTTAAGAACTAATCGATAAATCCTCTCTTTATTGATACTAAATAGTCCAAAGAACTTCATCAAAATAATGGAGTTCAATAGAAGATGTAGACTTTATGATAAAAATGCTAAAATATTTATTTAATTTATTAATAAATCAATTATAATTATAAAGTAGCTCAACCATCAATAGACTAATGATTGGCTTTGGGATACATTTTTCAACACCTTTTGCCTGATGTTTATCGAGATATTGGAATTATCATTCATCATATGATGATTAGGTCACACTCTCTGAATGATGATCAGGTTAGCCAAAGCTTTCCTCGAACCTGGTCATCATTCATTTGATGTACTAAACTCAATCATGTTAATGGTTGGACCTAACCAAAATTTTTAGTAGAGGCCCTAGCCAACTAAAAAAAGATATCTAAGGCAAAATCTAATAGTTCAAATTGTTTAAAGAAATAATTGATTAAGAACCTACTTATAGATGTAAATGAGTTGGTCAGAGCTTTTCTCAAGCTCATATATAGTCTATATGGATTCTAGCACCTACTAAGGAATTAAGATAATTCCTCGAATTGGAGGTAGAGGCTACCAATTCATATAAAATAGTATAAAAACTTTTTGATTAAAGTCCAAATCTTAAGGCTTAATAAATCATATACTAATTAGGTCTTTATGATTAAGGCTAAACCATGGTTGCTCCGTTCACTGTTAGACAGTGATATAGTTATGCGACCCAACTTTAATAATAAGTATCAAAAGTTGAATATTGTTCAGTAGTACGAAGAGATTCATGCTGGAGCTCCTATGCCCAGTCTAAACAAGAAATTCAAGACTAACCAAAATCAGGTAGAGTGCTTCTACTGTAAGAAATAGGAATACTGGAAGAGGAACTATCCTCAGTATCTTGCTTTTCTTGACCCCAACAAGCTAAACAAGAGAAAAGAGTAAAGAGTTGCTGATCGATGATATTATATGATAATATCTTATAATTTCTCTATTTATAATAGTACTATCTGGGCATTGGATACTAAAATCTAGTTCGTATTTGCAATTCATTATAAGGACTTCAAGTTAGTAGAAAATTTAAAAATGATGAGCGATTCCTGGATATTAGGGATAGAAGATGTGTTCTAGTTCTAGCTTTGAAAATAGTTCAACTTATTTTCAATGATAATATCATTTCTTTAGATAATTATTATTACTGTCCTTATTTTCTGATGAATATAATCTCTATTGATCTTTTGGCCAAAGCTGGTTATCATTTATCAATAAAGAAATATTATTATAATATCATCATGAATGATATTACAATAATGCATGGACAACAAAGAAATGGCATTTATATTTTATCAAAGCCTATGAGTGTAATGTACATATCTAATAAATGCCCAAAATTAGATAATATCATTGATGCCTATCTTTTGCATTGTAGGCTTGGTCATATTAACAAGAACATGATAAATATGTCAACCAAAGAGGAAATCCTCGATGTCGATGATTATAAATCATTGTCGACCTATGAATCCTATCTTCTTAGAAAGATGACAAAATCATCTTTTACTGAAAAGGATAAAAAAGTCAGTGAAGTTCTAAGTCTCATATATAGTGATATATGTGAACTTATGTTTACTGATGATCTATCTAAATATGGGTACATCTATCTTATGAAATATAAGTCTGGATCATTTAAAATATCCAAATGATTCTATAATAAAGTAGAAAAATAAACTAGAAAGAGTATTAAAACTCTTCAATCAGATCGAGGAGGTAAATACCTATTCAGTGAGTTCTTGATATATCTAGGAGAGAATGAAATTAGCTCATAATGGACTCTTCTAGGGATACCATAGCATAATATTATATCGGAAAGAAGAAATTGAACTTTATTGAACATGGTTTGACCCATGATGGGATTTGCTAGTTTGTCTATTTTATTTTGGGGTTATGCTCTTGAGACTGCATATTTTATTAAAAAAATATCTTAAATTTTTTTATATTAAGCCCACAGCAAGATCCAAGATGACGAACAGAGTCCAACAAGCCCAAGAACATCCTAATCAGAGATCAGATGGCGAAGATACATGCAAAGCATTGGACAGGTTGTTGAGTGGGGCCCATGGTCGGAGGTTGTGCGGGCCAGGCCCGGCCAGGTGTGCCAGGTGAGTGTTGGGCTGCATGCATGGGTGCTAGGCCATGAGTAGGCACCAAGCGTTGGGCCGCATGCAGGTGGGCCATGCACGCGGGCGCCAGGCGCTGGGCTGTGTCAGGCATAGTGCGGGCAGCTTCAACGCACGTGCGCTTCATCATCCCAGGCCCAACACAGGCAGCTTCAGTGCAGGTGTGGCTTAGGGCTAGTTGGTTTTCGAAGGGGCAATGTGAGGATTTTTCCATGCAATCTATGGGAGTTACCGCATTGATCAGGCTTTCATGGGTCTAGGGCCTGTTTGAATTGTAATCGAAGATTTATCTCCGACCTGCACATGGACTGAAGCCTTTAAAAGGCTTGGTAGGCTGTGAGCTAGCGGTGTGGCTGGACAATAGTGTGAGAGAATCTAAAATGTGATAGAGAGTAGAGAGGAGGGTGCCAGTAGATAGCAGGAGCAGGGACTTTAGGTAGACAATGAGGTAGCGGACTGCGATCATTTTAGGGGATCTCTAAGAGAGAGTTTATTTAGGATAACTTTTTGTTGAGATGATTGTATATGTGAGTTGAGAGTGGATAATCTCCTCTTCTATCTCTTCTATTTTTATAGTGAAGTTTGCATGCTCCATAGAGGCAAGCTTTTAGACTGATCTACGTATTTGATTGTTCCTATTTTATTTTCTTCATTCTTTCTATCGCAATCCACTGGTACTAGATCCTTAACAAGTGGTATCAAAGCATGTTGATACCACAACAATTGGTATCAAAGTCCAGACGATACCGGAGTGCAGATTGTAGCAGTGGTGATATAGATTGAAGAACATGGAGAAGATAAGCTCAATCAAGCTGGAGATCAATAGGTTTGATGGGAAGGATAATTTCTTCTTATGACAAGTAAGGGTAAAGGATGTTCTCATCCAACATGGTCTAATCGATGCTTTCTTGTATGATAAGATGCCAGCTACCATAGAGATGAAGGATTGAAAGTGGATTCAGATGCAGGCAGTAAGCATGATCCACTTGTACCTAGCGGATGATGTAGTGATACATGTACTTTATGAGACTTTTTCAATGGTATTGTGGTCGAAGCTTGAGGAGTTATACATGGTAATGTCCCTCACCAACACCGTCTTTCTTTGGAGACAATTCTATCAACTGTAGATGGATGAAGGCCAGAGCATGTAGGAGCATCCATCCAACTTTTAGAAGATCCTCACCAACCTCCTCAGCATTGATGAAAAAGTTGAAGAGAAGACCAGGGCATTGGTCTTGCTTGCGTCGCTTTTTTCTTCATATGAGTCCTTGGTGACTGCTCTTCTAGTAGAAAAGAGCACCATCAAGATGGACAAAGTCACTATGATGATTCTCCAGAATGAGGTTCTTAAGAAGAAGAACCCAACTTCGAGCTCAGATGGTGGTAGCTCAGCTTTGGCGATTTCTAAAGCAGCAGGAGGTAGTAGATGGAGCGATAGAGGATCGCGAGGAGGACGATCCAGGTCCAAGACGAGAAATCAAAGTAAGATCAGATGCTATAGGTGCAACGAGTTGGGGCCTCGAGTCAAGGATTGTCCACAACTCAAGGATCGAATGAGGGCTACTATGGCGGTGGCCAATAGCGATACAAAAGGCAGTGATGATATCCTTCTGATTACTGATGAGGTATCTACTTCTTCCTTCCAATGAATTATGGATTCTACTTGTTCCTATCTTGTATATTATAGAAAGGAGATGTTTGACTTCCTAAAGACCAGTGAAGGTACTGTATTCCTATCAAATGGATCAAGCTATGAGATCAAGTGCAATAGGATGGTCAGCATGAAACTCCATAATGGAATAATGAAGAAGTTGGGTGAGGTCCGATACATACCCAGCTTTAAGAAGAATCTAATTTCACTAAGTAGACTGAATTTTATCGGCTTTAGATGAAAAGATGATGGAGAAATCCTGAAGGTCATGCACAGTAATAGGGTGGTGCTAAGAGGAAGAAAGTATGGAGGATATTACCTCATGTTAGAAAGCCCAGTGCGAGGTAGAGCTCCAGGTGGAAATGGATCGGATATGGGATGAGAGACTTAGGAGGATGACATGCGACATCACAAGGTGAAGTTCCTATTACTACAGGAAGCTACCCCAAGCAGGTCTCAGGTTAGGTGTATCACAGCAGTTGATGGAGATGGGATCGAGCGGCCTGGCTCGACTATCACATTTGCCCATCCATGATCAAAAGGTGATTGCCCCAGGATATGGGAGCGCTAGACAAGCTCTCAGATAGGTAGAGACCAAATATTGAGTCAAAATGGAGATTATTGAAAAGAATATCTCAAATTCTTTCATATTAAGCCCACAATGAGGTCGAGATGACGAACGGAGTCCAACGAGCCTAAGAACTCTCCAATCGAAAATTAGATGGTGAAGATACACGCGAAGCATTGGATGGGTTGCTAAGTGGGACCCATGGCTAGAGGTTGTGTAGGCCAGGCCCGGCCAGATGCGCCAAGTGGGCACTGGGCTGTGCGTGTGGGTGCCAGGCCATGCGCAGGTGCCAGGCACTAGGCCGCATGCAAGCGGGCCGCACGAGTGGGCGTCAGGCCATGCGTGGGTGCCAGGCACTGGGCTGTGCCAGGCCCAGTGCGGGTAGCTTCAATGCTCGTGCGCATGCTTCACCGACCTAGGCCCAAGTGGTTATGCGTGCGAGTGCGGCCTGGGCCCAAGCAGTTTTCTAATGGGCGACACGAGGATTTTTCCACCTAGTCTATGGGAGTTACCGCATGGATCGGGCTTTTCATGGGGTCTAGGGCCTATTTGAATTATAATTGGAGATTTATCTTCGACCTGCACATGGACTGAAGCCTTTAAAAGGCTTGGAAGACCATGAGCTAGTGATGTGGCTGGGCAATAGTGTGAGAGAATCTAAAGCATGATAGATTGTAGAGAGGAGGGCGCTAGCAGACAGCAGCAGCAGGAGTTTCGAGCGGACAGCTAGGCAACGAACCATGGTCATTTTAGGAGGTCTCTAAGAGAGAGTTTGTTCAGGATAACTTCTTGTTAAGAGGATTGTATACGTGAGTTGAGAGTGGAAAATCTCCTCTTGTATCTCTTTTTTTTTTCATAGTAAAGTTTACATGCCCCATAGAGGTGAGCCTTTAGGTTGATCCACGTACTTGATTATTCTTATTTTATTTTTTTCTTTCTTTCTATCATATTCTACTAGTACTAGATCCTTCACAAGTAGTATCAAAGCATGTTGATACCTCAACATGTTTTATATTGAACAATATTCCAAGTAAATCTGTTGCAAAGACTCCACATAAGATATGGATTAGGTGTAGGCCTATACTCTCTCACCTTCGGATTTGAGGTTGTCTGGCCTACGTCAAACATTTACATACAGATAAACTTGGACCCCAATCTGATAAGTATATATTTATAGGATATCCTAAGAAAATTAGGGGTTACTATTTCTACCATGCTGAACAACAAAAGGTATTCATAAGCAATAGGATTATTTTTTTAGAAAAAGAATTTCTTGGTGAAGGAACTATTGCTTCTAAGGTCGAACTTTAGAAAGTTTGATAGGTAGAAAAATCAACACAATTAGCTAAACCTAAATTAGATTTGATTAGATCAAATTTAGAGCCTAATGTACCTACATCATTATGATAATCTAGTAGAGTACCACATCAACCGAATAGATACTATAGTTTCTTGATCTAGGATGGTGATCCTATCAACCTCGATGACGATGATGAGGATTAGATCACCTACATGGATACAATATAGAGATTTGATTCTAAGAAATGGCTTGAAGTAATGAAATCCAAAATAGAGTCCATGAATATCAATGTGTGAGGATTTATGGTGCTCCCAAGCCTTGGGAGGCCATGGAAGGAGTCAGGATATTGGCTCCGGAGAAGCTAGGATAGGTGTGGTCCTAGGGCTAGGACAGAAGTTGTCCTAGGGTGGAGGTGGCATGTAGCTCTTCACGAACTTGAGGTTCAGGTATTGAGGGCCTCAAGGAGCTTGGTTGGTGCTTCAAAGACTTGGGACACAAGGTGGAGCAAGAAACCAAAGCCAGAGCTTGAAAGCTACAGGAAAAGGATTTTCTGCAGGTTAGTCGGCTCAATTCAAAACTAGATCGACTAAGTCTCAAAGCACAGATAAAATAGAGAGCTGCACATTCAAGACTACTGGCACAGCACAGAACTAGGTCGGCTCAATTTCAGACTGAGCCGACCTAGTGGAACATAGCTGGCTCAATGCTGAGACTGAGCCAGCTCAGTGCGCGGGCAGAGTTACGTGAGGGTCTATTTTGGACTAGGATTTGGATTGATCCTAGGGGTCTTAAGGCCTAGTTTGAGAGGTCTTAAGGGGGCTAATTCATGTATGGGTTGGGTCTAGATCCAGAAGATGAGAGCATGGAAGACATGGGTGTACATGGACTCAGTGAGTGCTTTCATGTATTGGGTTAGTTGGAGAGTTTTTTTTTGATCGGGCCTAATAGCTATGTATAAATACATAGGTTGTATTAGGATTTTTAAGATTAGAATCAATACAGACATTTTCTCCCTCAACTCTTTTCTTTTCTTCTCTCTAGAGTTGCCGTCCTAGGATTCTTGAAGAAGGCCTAGAGAAGGGGCATCTCCCTCAAGCCTAAGGAGGGAGGCACCCCATCACGGATTCAGGTAGAGGATCGATAGTTTGCTGCCCATAGAGAATGTCATAGGTTCCTTCAGATCCATGCTAAAGATCAGGAGCTTTCACAACATGGTATCGAGGCTTATGATGCCAAGGATGAGTGGCATTCGAGTGATATCATGGAACATCAATTAGTATCAGAGCTTGATGGTGCATGGAAGGGAAGGAGAAGTTGTACAAGGTAAAATCAAAAATCTGCATAAGGATTCCATGGTATTTCTCAAATCTATCTTATTATTGCTGTGGTTTGGCCAACCGAGAGCAGCGGATTGAAGGTGAATGTTGAGAGGATTAACAAAAAGGGATTTTCTCAGGATGGAAGGATTGGATGCATGATTTGCTGATCAATCTTGGTGGAAAAGCTGAGGTGTATGATGGTTATGTAACAGGCAAGGAGCACTAAAGTGCTACAGTAGCACTTCCCTAGAGATGCAGGACTGAGAGAGACTCGGCGATGCAGTAGCCGAGGATGGTATCTCAGCATCAGGGTTCTCTAGGAAGATGGGTAGTGTAGGGCTATTGACGGGAGGTTTTCTAAGGGATAATTATCGAAGAAAGGCTGAAGAAGCGACTATACGTCCTTCGGTGTCTGAAAGGTGGGAAGTAGTCAAAGATGTATTCAACGGTTCGACCAGAGCATGGATTTGTGAAGCCTTGGGAGTGATGAAAATGGATGATCCATGAAGGTCTAGCAGGTTAGGACTGGGTGGCTGTAGAGCGGCGTAGAGATGAGTCAGGGAGCGCTGAAGTGCTATAGGAGCGCTATCTTGGAGGCATAGGAGCTAAGAGAGGCTCAACAGTACCACAGTCAAGGAGTGTATCTCAGCAGATGGTGTCAGTGGCTTCTTAGGAAGATCGAGTGTAGGTCTCAGGAAGAGCTAGGAGGTCTTAGGGAGTGCCAGGAGGTCTCTAGCAGTCGGGAGTATCATGGATCAAGCTTCTTCTGCAGAAGCACTAGGAAGTGTCACAGTTTAGATGGAGGATGGTTCTCCAGGCGCAACTGAAGTGATGGCTGGTGTAGGAGTAGAAGAGAAGGACTAGGATGAAATTTTCTAGGGTTCAGTCATTGGATTCAGAAGAGTTGGATGATCTCTTGGGTTTTGGAGGTGCCCGTAGGTTGCGGAGGTATCCGAGATAGCTTCGAAGAGATCCATAGAGTGCGGAGGGTTCGAAGGGATAGTGACGGTGTTCGAGGTGCAGCGGCAGGCTCAGTAGTGCAGCATTGAGTGGTTGGCCTTTAGGGAATTGATGATAGAGTTGGCTTATGCAGCATTAGATGGACTTCGGATATAGGTGGAGCTCCATAGTGGTGGCTTCACAAGTGAAAAGAAAATTTGGCATGAGTTCAGAGCATCGGTAATGCACAGTTCTAGATGGATAGGCATGTGCAGGTGGACAGACATAGCTCTAAGAAGATCGTGTCAGGTGGAACAGCATGTGCTGGTGCAAAAGTGCTGTAGGTTCTTTAGAAAAGTCTAGAGAAAGTGATGTAGCTGCTAAGCAGAAGGGATCTTACAATTCTAGGATGATGCCAAGAAGCAAGCATAGGTCTTCAGCAGTGGAGGCGATCATCCCAAAGGCCTCAAGGGTACACAACAGCTGAAGAGGATTGATGGAGGCAATGTTTGCATAGGTGCTGTCGAGTGCACAGGGACAACAAGAACATACAGAAGGTCATTGCCGAGGGGTTTGCCAAGGCTTGGGGCACCAAGGTAGAGATTGTGAGGATTTATGGTGCTCCCAAGCCTTGGAAGGCCACGGAAGGAGTCAGGATGTTGGCTCCAGGGAGGCTAGGATAGGTGTGGTCCTAGGGCTAGGATAGAAGTTGTCCTAGAATAGAGGCAGCATTAACTCTTCACAAGCTTAAGGTTCAGATATTGAGGGCCTCAAGAGGCTTGGTTGGTGCTTCAGAGACCTGGGACACAAGGTAGAGCAAGAAATCAAAGTCGGAGCTTGAAGGCTGTAGAAAAAGGATTTTCTGTAGGTTAGTCGGCTCAGTCTGAAACTAGGTTGGCTAAGTCTTAGAGCATAGGCAAAATAGAGAGCTACGTGTTTGGGACTACTGGCATGGCACAGAACTGGGCTAGCTCAGTTTCAAACTGAGCCAACCCAATGGAACTTAGCCGACTCAGTGCTGAGACTGAGCCGGCTCAGTGTGCGGGTAGAGTTACGCAAGGATCTATGTTGGGCTAGGGTCTGGGTTGATCCTAGAGGTCTTAAGGCCTGGTTTAAGAGGTCATAAGGGGGCTAATTCAAGTATAGATCAAGTCTAGATCTAAAGGATGGGAACATGGGAGACATGGGTGTACATAGACTTGGTGAGTGCTTTCATTTATTAGGTTAGCCGGAGAGTTTTTTTTGGGTCAAGCCTAATAGCTATGTATAAATACATAGGTTGTATTAGGATTTTTAAGGTTGGAATCAATACAGACCTTTTCTTCCCCAACTCTCTTCTTCTCTTCTCTCTAGAGTTGCCGCCCTTGGGTTCTTGAAGAAGGCCTAGAGAAGGGGGGCATCTCCCTCAAGTATAAGGAGGGAGGCACCCCATCACAGATCCAGGTGGAGAATCGGTAGTTTGCTATCCATAGAAAACATCACAGGTTCCTTCAGATCCATGCTAAAGATTAGGGGCTTCCGCAATATGGTATCGAGGCTTGTAATGCCAAGGATGACTGGCATTCGAGCGATATCATGGAACATCAATTGGTATCAAAGCCTGATGGTGCATGGAAGGAAAGGAGAAGTCGTACAAGGTGAAATTAGAAATTCGCATAAGAATTTCATGGTATGTCTAAAAACTACCTTGTTGTTGCTATGATTTGGCCAATCAGGAGTAGTGGGTTAAAGGTGGATGTTGAGAGGATTAACAAAAAGGGATTTTCCTAGGGTGGAATGATTGGGTGTATGATTTGCTGATTGGTCTTGGTGGAAATACTGAGGAGTATGATGGTTATGTGATAGGCAGGGAGTGCTGGAGTGCTGTAGTACTGCTTCCTGGAGATGCAGGGCTGAGAGAGGCTCGATGATGTAGTAGCCGAGGAAGGTATCTCAGCAAAGAGCATCAGGGTTCTCTAGAAGGATGAGCAGTGTTGGGCTATTGAAGAGAGGTTTCTCAAGGGGTAATGGTCGAAGGAAGGCTGAGGAAGCGACTATACATCCTTCGGTGTCTGGAAGATAGAAAGTAGTTAGAGATGTATTCAACGATTTGACCAAATCATAGATATACGAAGCCTTGAGAGTGATGGAAATGGATGATCCATAGAGGTCTAGCAGGTTAGGGCTGGGTGGCTATAGAGTGGTGTAGAGATGAGTCAGGAAAAGGTGGAGTGTTGCAGGAGCGCTATCCTGGAGGCACAAGGGCTGAGAAAGGCTCGGTGGTGCAGCAATCGAGGAGTGTATCTTAGCAGATGGTGTTACGAGCTTCTCAGTGAGATTGGATGTAGGTCTCAGGGAGAGCCAGGAGATCTCAAGAAGTGCCAGGAGGTCTCTAGTAGTCGAAAGTATCATAAATTAGGTTTCTTCTATAGAAGCACCAGGAAAAGTTGCGGTTCAGGTGGAGGATGGTTCTCCGGACGCAACTAAAGCGATGGTTGGTGTAGAGATAGAAGAGAAGGACTAGGGTGGAATTTCCTAGGGTTCAATCGCTTGATTTAGAAGAGCTAGATAAGCTCTTGGATTTTAGAGGTGCCTATGGGTTGCGGAGATATCTGAGATAGCTTCGAAGGGATCTGCAGAGTGCAGAAGATTTGAAGAGATAGCAATAGTATTCGAGGTGCAGCAGCAGGCTTAGCAGTACAGCATTGAGTGGTTGGCCTCGAGGGACTTGATGATAGAGTCAGCTTCTATGAAATCAGATGAACTTTGGATATAAGTAGAGCTCCGCAATGGTGGCTTCACAAGTGGAGAGAAAATTTGGCACGAGTTTAGAGCACTAGTGATGCATAGTTTTAGATGAAGTAGAGTGTGCAGATGAATAGGCATAGCTTTGAGTAGATCGTGTCAGGTGGTACAGCATGTGCTGGTGCAAAAATGCTTTAGGTTCTTCAGAAAAGTTTAGAGAAAGTGATACAACTGCTAAGCAGAAGGAATTCTATAATTTCAAGATGGTGTCAAGAAGCAAGCACAGGTCTTCAGTGGTGGAGGTGGTCATCCCAAAGGCCTCAAGGGTGTACAACAACTAAAGAGAATTGGTGGAGGCAATGTTTGCATAGGTGCTGTCGAGTGCGCAGGGACAGCGAGAACGTGCAGGAGGTCATTGCCGAGGGGTTTGCCAAGGCTTGGGGCACCAAGGTGGGATTATGAGGATTTATGATGCTCCCAAGCCTTGGGAAGCCACGAAAGGAGTCAGGATGTTGGCTCCAAGGAAACTAGGATAGGTGTGGTCCTAGGGCTAGGACAGAAGTTGTCTTAAGGTGAAGGCAGCATGTAGCTCTTCACGGGCTTGAGGTTCAGGTATTGAGAGCCTTAAGGGGCTTGCTTGGTGCTTTAGAGATCTAGGACATAAGGTGGAGCAAGAAATCAAAGCCAGAGCTTAAAGGCTGTAGAAAAAGGATTTTCTACAGATTAGCCAACTCAGTCCAAAATTGGATCGGCTAAGTCTCAGAGTACAGGCAAAATAGAGAGCTGCGCATTCGAAACTGCTGGCACGACACAGAACTAGGCTGGCTCAGTTTCAGACTGAGTCAATCCAATGGAACTTAGCCAGCTTTGTGCTGAGACTGAGCCGACTTAGTGCGCGGGCAGAGTTACGCGAGGATCTATTTTGGGCTAAGGTCTGGATGATCCTAGGGGTCTTATGGCTTAGTTTGAGAGATCTTAAGGGGACTAATTCATATATGGAACGAGTCTAGATCCAAAGGATGAGAGCATGGGAGACATGGGTGTACATGGGCTCGGTGAGTGCTTTCATGTATTTGGTTAGCCAGGGAGTATTTTTTGGTCGAGCCTAATAGCTCTGTATAAATACATAGGTTGTATTATAATTTTCAAGGTTAGAATCAATACAAACCTTTTCTCCCTCAACTCTCTTCTTCTCTTCTCTCTAGAGTTGCCGCCCTAGGATTCTTGAAGAAGGCCTAGAGAAGGGGGGTGTCTCTCTCAATCCCAAGGAGGGAGGCGCCCTACCATAGATCCAGGTAGAAAATCGGTAGTTTGCTGCTCATAGAGAATGTTGCAGGTTTCTTCAGGTCCGTGCTAAAGATTAGGAGCTTCTGCAATATGGTATCGGGGCTTGTGATGCCATGGATGATCAGGGGGTCTCTAAGAGAGAGTTTGTTCAGGATAACTTCTTATTGAGAGGATTGTATATGTGAGTTGAGAGTGGGTAATCTTCTCTTGTATCTCTTTTTATTTCATAGTAAAGTTTGCATGCCTCATGGAGACGAGTCTTTAGGCTGATCCACATACTTGATTGTTCTTATTTTATTTTCTTCTTTCTTCCTGTCATAATCTGCTGTTACTAGATCCTTAACAAGTGGTATCAAAGCATGTTGATATCTCAACATGTTTTATATTGAACAATGTTCCCAGTAAATCTGTTGCAAAGACTCCATATAAGATATGGATTGGGTGTAGGCTTATACTCTCTCACCTTCGGATTTAAGGTTGTCTGGCCTACATCAAATATTTGCATACAGATAAACTTGGATCCTGATCTGATAAGTATATATTTATAAGATATCCTAAGAAAATTAGGGGTTACTATTTCTACCATGCTGAAGAACAAAAGGTATTCATCAGCAATAGGGTCATTTTTTTAGAAAAAAAAATTCTTGGTAAAAGAACTATTGCTTCTAAAGTCGAACTTTAAAAAGTTTGATAGGTAGAAAAATTGACACAATTAGTTGAACCTAAATTAGATTTGATTAGATCAAATTCAGAGCCTAATGTACCTACACCATTATGACAATCTAGTAGAGTACCGCATCAATCAAACAGATACTATAGTTTCTTGATCTGGGATGGTGATCCTATCAACCTCGATGAGGATGATGAGGATCAGATCACCTACATGGATGCAATATAGAGACCTGATTCTAAGAAATGGCTTGAAGTCATGAAATCCAAAATGGAGTCCATGATGATTAATGATGTATGGACATTAGTTGACCCACCTAAAGGGGTTAAATCCATTGGGTGTAAATAGGTTTTCAAAAGAAAGAGGAGCGTAGATGGAAAGGTGGAGACCTATAAATCCCATCTATTTGCCGAGGGATTCGCCAATTTTATGGTATTGACTATGATGAGATATTTTTTCTTAGGGCAATACTCAAATCCATTCGTATTATGCTTGCAATAGCTATCCATCTAGACTATAAGATCTGGCAGATGGATGTAAAGATAGCTTTCCTAAATGAAGAGCCGGAAGAAGAGATATATATGATATAACCTAAAGGTTTTACATCCATAGATGAGTCCAAAGCATGCAAGCTTCAAAAATCTATTTATGGATTAAAGCAGGCATCTTGGAGTTAGAACATGTATTTTAATAAGGTAATCAAAATGTATGGCTTCGTTAAGAATGGAGAAGAGCTCTACATATACAAGTAGACAAATAGTTCAGTAGTGATATTTTTTGTATTGTATATTGATGACATTCTCTTAATCGAGAATGACATCCCTGCATTACAGGAAATAAAGGTTTGGTTGTCATCTTAGTTCTCCATGAAGGACTTGAGAGAAGCATCCTACATCCTAGGGATGAAGATCTATAGGGATAGATCTAAGATGATGCTTGGGTTATCCCGATCCATGTACATAGATATTATGCTCATAGAGAATTTCAAAAGGGTCTATCTATCGATAGGTTATAGAATTTTCCTCTCTAAGAAGGATTGTCTGACAACTTTTGAAAAAAGAGAGCATATGAGTAGAATTCCATATATCTCAATAGTGGGATCTATCATGTACGCCATAACATGTATGAGACCAAATGTGGTATGCTCACTAGGAGTAGAGAGTAGGTACCTATCTGAACCAGAGAAGAATCACTGGAAAGTTATGAAAACCATTCTTAAGTATTTAAGAAATACTAAGAACCAATGGCTAGTTTATGATGAGTCAAATTTAAAACTTATAGGGTTTACAAACTCCAGCTTTCAATCTAACCATGATGATAGCAAAAGTATGTTGGGTTATAATTTATCCTTAATGGTGGAGCTATATGCTGGAAGAGTTCCAAGTAGCACACTATGGCCGACTCTGTTTGTGATGCAAAGTATATCGCAACATCCGATGCTGCAAAGAAAGCTGTGTGACTGAGAAAATTCATTACCAAGCTTAGAGTGGCATCCTCTCTAATGGTCTAGTCCTGCTCTATTGCGATAGTATTGGAGCCATTGTTCAGGCGAAGGAATCGAAGGCACACCAGTGGACGAAATACATTCTACACTACTATCACCTTATCCAGAAGATCATGGATCGAGGTGACATCGATCTTCAGAAGATCGATGGAAAGGAGAACCTGTTTGATCCATTCGCTAAAGTCCTGACAGTAAAGGAGTTCGACAACCATAAGTCGAAGATGGGTATAAGATATTATACCGAGTGTCTTTAGGATAAGTGGGAGTTGTTGAAAAAAATATCCTAAAGCCAATCATCAACCTGTTGATAGTTGAGCTCATCTTGTAAATGTAAATGATTTATTATGAATAAAATATTTATTTTGGCTTTTCATCACAAGTATACATCTTCTTAAAAATTTATCTGCCATGATAAAATCCTCAAGACTATTTAGATTTGATAAAGAGATGATTTATCATGTATCCTTAAAATTGTTCATGACTAAATGATATGTTATTACCTAGGACAACAATATTTATCAAGTATAGGTCATTCTGTACCATATGGGTTGGTTGTCCTCTTAAGTAAGGAGTGTGGAGATACTGGTATGACATACAGATGAGATGTAGTGATATATCATCATTGAACGTGACCAACATTAGACCATTCTGCTATCAAAAATTGCTCCGATAGAATATAGATATCAGTGTCCCTCGGACCTGAGATCACTAAGATGACTTGCAAGCAACTCACTATGCTTTGATACCAAACTATCTGAAAGATGAAAGATTTTTTAGCATAGTCAAGTACTTATAAAGTCGATGAGTGATTAAGATGGGATTGACTACTTCTGGTTTCAACAGCTCTAATTGAATTATGTTTTCAATTCAGCAAATCCTTGGCCAAGGTAGCCCTTATGAGGAGTCACAAAACTAATTGCTTTGATACACATTATGGATGTACTATTCTAGGATTGATAGTTTAATCCTAAGTTATCCTAGACACAAAGGTCAAAGAGATGAATTATACGATAACTATATTCACATGAGTTCTAGAATATTGCTTTATATACATTCAACCTATCCGACCATCGAGTACCATTGCTAAATGGTCACTTCGATTGGTATAGAAATTTGTTCATGTACTATCGACTTAGGTTCGAACCTATAGAGTCATATACATTATAGATTTTGATCTGATCGAATGATTGATCAATGATTATAAATCATTTTAGGATCAAACAGTCAATATGATAAATATTTGCAAGTATTATAGGAAGATTAATTAGCAATCGAATTGCTAATTGGCTCAATCTAATTGAGCATTAGGGTTGAGATCGAGTCTAATTGAATGAGATTCAATTAGGTTTGGTTTGAACTTGATTAGGTCAATTCTAATTGATTTATGAGATAAGCTAATTGTAAGGAAGATCAATTTTCTATTTGATTAGGACTTGAGTGCATCTAATTTCTAATTAAATTAAGATTTAAATCAAATTTAAATATAGTTTAATTTAATTTAATTAGGCTTCTAGTTGGACTAGGATCATCCTTAATTAGATTATATCAATCTTGATTTAAAAGAGCTTAAGATTGGGTTTGACTTAGTCAAAATTGGAGAGTCCTAGTTGAACTAGGATTCTCCCTCATCCCTTGCACCAACATAAAGCCATGCCCCTTCTTTTATTTTTGCCCCACTTTTGAGTTTTGTGTGAGTTCTCTCATGCATATGGAGTGTCCCACACCCCTCTCCTTCTTGTATTTGGAAATTAGTTTGAACAGGTCAAACTAGGAAAGTAATTTTTCCTTTGAACTATATTTGATAGAGATTGTGATTCCCAAAACTCTATCCACTTCATGGTGCCAATTATAATCAGATTTTGATCTGATTTTGGAGAAAGAAAGGAGGAATTTTAGTGTGCATTCCAGGTATCCTATGCCCAGGAAAAGAAAGAGGCACCCAAGAGTTGGGCGCCCCCTACAGTTGTCTCTTTCAGACATTCCTTTTCTTGGTATTTGACCTAGAGAAGTACTCTTGTATATCTTCCTATTTATAAGGCCTCTAAGCATGGATTTAGTAGAGATTTTCACCATGGGAAAACCTTTAAGTGTGGGAATTTTGAGGCACAAACACATTGTGAGCATGGTGTTTCTTTAGGATAATCCTAGTGCATGTCCTAGTAAGAGAAAAGAAAGAGAGAAGAAGGGGTTCTTCTCTAGGGTTTTTTTTCCATTCTCTTCCATAATCTTTTGAGAAAAAAGTGAGGAAGACATTCTCTCACATGTCCTCCTCATCTTCTTTATTCCTTGGAAGGTCCAAGAAATCAAAAAAAGAAAATCAAAGATCAACCATCAAGGAGAGATCTACAAGGTGATAGCACACTGCGCGGATTTCCGATCTCTGGACCTTTGATCGGTGTTGAACCCTCATACGGACAACCTATAGAGGCTAGATATTCTATGCAACCCAAAGCAACAACCTCAATCTCAAAAACAGCAAGCAGAGTTCTTGACTAGTGATAAGATATAGAGATATGATCTCTACAGTAGTCTAGATTAGATCTAGAGTTGATCGGTATTGATATGATCAATATATCAATACCTCTCAAGTTGTTTATTTAATTTTCAAATTTAATACATGCTAGTATCATATCATAAGATCCCAAATCTAGGAGTTTTTAAATGCTTTAGTAGATTAATATGATTAATCTAGGTCTGTTGCTTCCATTAATTTTGAAAAAGTTTCAAAATAGATACACATAACCCTAGATGATTTTTCTTTCATCTATCCGATTGATGCGATATTCTACCAGATCTTCTTAAAGATGCCTCTTCAATGGGCTCCAGGTTTGATCTAATCAAATTCGATTCTATAGGTTTATTAGTTTGTGTCAGTTCTTCTACCGATCGAACTTTCTCAAGTTCATCTTTATATGCACTAGTTCCTTCTCTAAGGAACTTCTTTTCTAAAAAGAATATTCTACTACTAACGAACATCTTTTATTCTTCAGCATGATAGAAGTAATAATTCCTAATTTTCTTAAGATACCCTATAAATATACACCTATCAGACCAGGGTCCAAGTTTATTTATATGTGCAAAGGTTTGATGTAGGTCGGACAACTCCAAACCCAAAGGTGAGAGAGTATAGGTCTATGCCCTATCCATATCTCATATGGAGGTCTTTGCAACAGATTTACTTGGAGCATTATTTAGAATAAAACAAGCAGTCTCAAAAGCATAACCCCAAAATGAAATAGACAGACTAGCAAGACCTATCATGGATCGAACCATGTCTAACAATGTTTGATTTCTTCTTTTTGATACACCATTATACTGTGGTGTCCCGGGAGGAGTCCACTATGAGAAAATCCCACTCTCTCTTAGATATGTCAAAAACTCACTGAATAGGTATTCACCTCCTCGATCTAATTAAAAAATTTTAATACTTCTTTCAGTTTATTTTTCTACTTCATTACAAAATCGTTGGAATATATTTCAAATGATTCAGACTTATGTTTCATAAGATAGACGTACGCATACATAGATTGGTCATCAGTAAATATAATAAAATAGTGACATCTATCTCTGGCACTTGTGTTCATAGATTCACATACATCACTATGTATGAGACTTAGAACTTCACCAACTCTTTTATCTTTTCCAATAAAAGATAACTTTGTCATCTTTCCAAGAAAATAGGACTTATAAATTGATAATTTCTTCTTTAGCTAACATGTTTATCCTATTTTTGTTAACATGACCAAGCCTATAATGCCAAAAGTAGGCATTCATGACATTATCTAACTTAGGGCATTTATTAGATGTATACATTATACTAACAAGCTGTGCTAAAATATATATGCTATTTCTTTGTTGTTCATACATTATTGTAACATCATTCATAATGATATCATAATAATCTTTCTTTATTAATAAATGATGACCATCTTTGGCCAAAAGGTCAATAGAGATTATATTCATCATAAATAATGGACAATAGTGATAATCACTTAAAATATTAATATTTGTATTGAAAATAAGCTTGATAATTCCTAAAGCTAGGACTGGAATAGAACTTCCACCCCTAACATTCAAGAATCTCTCACCATTTTTAAATTTTCTACTTACCTAAAGTCCTTGCAATGAATTGCAAATATATATAGGACTATCGATATCTAATACCCAAGTAGTAGAATTACAAATAGAGAAATTACAAGATGTTATCATATAAAATTCTTGATAAGCAACTCCTTGCTCTTTTCTCTTGCTCAGCCTATTAAAGTCAAGGGAAGTAAGATATTGAAGACAATTCTTCTTCCTATGATCCTACTTTTTATAGTAGATGCATTCTTCTAGATTTTGGTTAGTCTTGGACTTTTTGTTTTGACTAGGCCTCCAAGCCTCAGTATGAACCTCTTCATGCTACTGAACTATGTTCAACTTTTGATACTTACTATCAAAGTTGGATCCCATAAGTATATCACTGTCTAACAGTGATCGGAGGAATTAGAATTTAGCCTTGATCTAAAAGGAAAAGAGAACAAAGATCTATTAGTATATGATATATTTTAAGCTTAAAGACTTAGACTTTAATCTAAAGGTTCTCCTATTATTTTATACAAATTGATAGCCTCTACCTCCAATTCAAAAAATTACTTTAATTTTCTAGTAGGTACTAAAATCCACATAGACTACATACGGGCCCGAGGAAAGCTCCAGCCAATCCATGTGCATCTATGAGTAGGTTCTTAATCAATTATTTTTTAAAATAATTTTTAGTAATTAGATTTTGCCTCAGGCTTCTTTCACTAGGCTTTGGTCTCCACTAAAAGGTCTGGTTAGGTCCAACCATTAACATGACTGAGTTCGGTACATCAAATGAACGATGATCAAGCCCGAGGAAACCTATGGTCAACTTGATCGCCATTCAGAGAGTGTGACTTGATCATCATATGATGAATGATAATTTCAATATCTTGATAAACACCAGGCGTAAGGCACCTTCAATGTCCACCCAAACTATTGGACCCATTATCATCCACCTTAATGAGAGGCTATGACTTAGTTATTTCTATAATTGTATCATTTTAAGAATCTAATAATTTAGAGAATTTATATTACTTGTGATTTAAGGATAGAGAAGATGCAAACCAAATTACTCCCACTGATTTCACCAAGTCAAATCTTCACACTAACTTCTTAAGTCATTTATGAGGACTAAGATTAATTTTGGTCCATGCGCACCTATATCATTACTCTCACTAAACAAAATCAGTCACACTAATTTACCTATATGTCATAGATTAGCATGAATCAATAATCAACCTAATCAAAAGCTAACTAACCACATTAGCCAAGTAAATGAGATCAGTGGGAGGGTCTGCCAAAACTTGCCTTAGACATCATCAGAAATGATCAGGTAAGTGGGCTGGCAATTAAAGACCATCAATCTGAAAATGTCAGACTTACCTTAGACACCAATTGATTTATCAATTTTGATTTGATCTGCTTAAAGACTCAGGCTCAACCACTAAGCCATGATCAGGTCCATTTGTTAAAATCAAATATATAGACTATGATCAACTATAACTATTAAACTGATTTATAGAGAAGAAATGACCTAATTCTAATTAACTATTAATTAGGTTTGATCAATTTCTTAACTTAGTCTGTATTTGATTCTAACCTTAGGTCTAACCTAGTTAATGAACCGATATGCTATTGCCTAGGTATGGCTACCCAAGGGGGGTTGAATTGGGTTTCTAAAAAGTTTGGCTAATTTAAACTCTAATGATAATATGTGCTTCTAATTAAAAAAAACTTGAATGCTTTATGGTGAACGAGCAATATGTAGTAGTGAAATTAAAAGCAACTAATTAATACAAATATGTAAAGCAAATAAAGTAAAAGCACAATCAAACACACAAGGATTTTATTGTGCTTCGGTGCAATCCAACACCTACGTCCACTCCCCAAGCTCTCCTTGAGAATTCTACTGTAATCCTAAATTATAGTGCATTTATTTTGACCCGAGATCACAAATAAATTTAGTTGAATTTGTCGAGCTCACCAACCATAATTTTACATCGATAGTCTTTTGGGTTCACTATCAACCCAATTGGTTTTAATCTAGGAGCACCAACCACAATCTTAACACCGTCCAAGTTTCGGCTTGAACCAACCTACACCCCAAGTTTTTTTCTCTCAAAAAAACTTATAAAGAAACAAAGATACAAATATAAAAATTTAGCATAAGAATAAAAAACAAAAAGAAACTCTTTTGAAGCTCGATGGAGAGGCTGAAAGATGGCTCTTGAAGCTTAGTATTCTCTCCTTTGAAGGCTGAGAGGAAGCTTGAATAAATGAGGATGATCATGAAAGGAATATGCCCTCAAGCCAATTTATTTTTTGGGATGTTCTTTATCTTCCAGACTCATGTAATGACATTTTTAATAAATAAAGGTATTTATTTCATCATATGCAGTGTCTTATTATTTAAGATTATGATGAACCCTATAAATTAGGGCTATGATTTTATGATTATGATGAGATCATACTAGTGAGACCTAAAATCTTAAAATCCTAATTTAAATATTTTTAGTCAATGGGATATTGAGTTAGGGATCAATATTTTTTGGTAAGACTACCACATTCTTTGTATGCTCGATTAAGAGGGTGATTGATCTCACAATAACTTGTGTATGACACTAATACAAGAATGTGGGTGCTCATTAGAGAATGAGTTCACTGAATTGATCCAAATTGAGAATATCTAATGGAGTCTTATCTACATGTCAATAGATGGTTCTCATAGTGAAATTTGTGCATGTAATCCTTTGACTTGAAACTACCATAGAATCTTATATATATAAATTCATATTTTGGTTCATAATCATTCATGACTCAGTTATGTATGGGATGATCTGGATATGGTAGATTATATATATGAAGGTTGTGAGTAGGTTAACAAGGAATCGATCTCTTCTGGTAAGAGAAAATAGCATCCTACCTACTTCAAACAAATAATGATTCAGGAAGACTTTGATCAAAGCATGATGAAAATTAGAAATGGTTTCTAATGTTTCATTAAATGAATCATTATTATAAGATTGAAAGAGAAATGAATATGATATTGGGATTGACATATTTCCATACCCAAAGTCATATTCAGGATGCAGGAAGATCGAAGGATCTAGTTGCATGATAATTTTTACTGAAAGATATTTTTAGTATTTCCATCAAAATTTCACAACTTTTGGGTAGTCATAATATATTGCTAGATGTCAATCATGTCTTATAGTTTTGATCAAATTAATATTTTAATTTGATCATTAAATTAGAAAGTGTTCTAAATTAAGTCATATTGGGTTGGCTAGTTTTGACCTAAATCGGTTTGGTTGAGTTCTAACCAGATTAGGTCAAATCACACCCCAACTCACTGCTGGTTAGATGTGGAACCCAATGGGTCACACACAAAGAAAATTGATTAAGGGTCTAATTAGATTCGACCATGTTTGCAAGATGAATATGCTAGCACATATAGCAAACCCTAGCATCTGGATTCGAATTGGATTCAAATCGGCTTCCGATTTAGGCTAATTAAGATCTGATTTGAGTCAAATAAGATTTGGTCTTAAGTTGGATAAACCTAGATTGATTGAGCTTCAGATTGGATACCACATACCTACATCCCACACACCAGAGAGTCTCTCTCTTGCGTGTGGGAAGTCATTCATTTGCAAAGGACTCTTTGGCGCATGGAATAAGATGGTGCCTACCTTCTTTGACTTTTTCCATATGTTATGTCACGTAAATATTTTTTAATTAGCATGGACATCTGATATGGGGCATAGAAGAGTCCTTCTACAGATGAAATACTTCTTTTTTCTTTTAAATTTTTCGCCCAGGATGTTTTGTCACCCAAGCTTTCTTGCCGCCCAAGACTCCATGCCGCCTACTCCTCCTTGACGTCTCTTGGACTAAGTCAAAGTCTCTTGGGACTTTGACTATTCAATGTTTATCTCCATGCCTTCTTGCTGAATGGGTGTCCCTTTTTAAAGCTATTGGATGGCTTTATTTCATGATCTAATGGATGAAAAGGGTGGCGCCAAAGATGAAGCATTGCGACTCTTCGTAAAAACTTACGTAGAATTAATCCAAGAATCCTTCTGCTTTAAGGCACCTCTTGGACTAAGTCTATATCTCATTTTTACTGATGAGGCATGAGATTAGCTAATGGGGTGTGAGAATTTGATGAGGAAAGGGTGTGAGTTTTTTAGATGGCATCCCTATGTACATTATAAATAGGAGTGCACACCAAGAGTCCAAAGGAGTGAACATTATCTTTTCTTTCTTACAAGAGTTTCTTTTTGTCCAATTTTCTTTCTTCCTTTCTCTTGTCTAGATCTTGTCATTATAAGGACAGGAAGTCATCTTAAGACTAAGAGATTAGGAAGAAAAATTAAGAAGATAAAAGAAAAAGAAAGATAGATAAGGAAAAAAAAGGAAGGTGACATAAAGGCTTAAGAAGGTCTTGCCCATTTAATTAAAGTTCTTATTATAAAAAATTTAATTATATAAATTAGAGGTGCTGGTGTCTTGGTCAAGTCTCTGTGTGGATCAATGTTGGAGGATGAACACATGGGCACCTGATGAAAACCCTGACAGACTACTACCGACGATCAGGATCAATTTAGGATTTAGCGATAAGAGGTACGTTCTAATATATTCTTTTATATTACAAATGCATGTTATATGATTTAATTGCTAATAAGGTGGTCCTTGGGTTTGGATTTGGTTTATTTGATTTCATATTTTTGCTTTGAAATTCATGCTTTCGCCCTGTACACCGAACCCAACAGTGGTATCAGAGCAAGCCTTATTAGGTTAAATCATATAATGCTTTGCTTATAGTATAATGGCATAAATGAAAAATATGATATAATATTTTTAGCATATTTTTATTTATATGATGAGATCATATTCTTTTACTTATCGTAATGAGATTATGTTGTATATATTATTCTGTAAAAGTTGCCCTGATATAGTGGAAAGTTTTCACTATATAATGATGGTTGTCCTAGAATAATTATACATATTAATTGATATATATATTTTAATTCTATTATGCATTTATTTTGTTTTAAATCAATATGTGCATTGAGACCTTTTAAACCCCTCTATAAAATATATATATATATATATATTAAGTTGCAGTGTAATTAATCATTAGCTAAATCAGTCAGGATGTCTAATTGGTCAATCGGTGTCTAGAAAAAATGGTTCTTGATTGGTAAAGAGAACATGGTTTTTTAATTAGTTTCGTTGTTTGACCTGGCCAATTTATTGGTGTCTAAGGAAAGCAACGAGGGGACTCCCATTTATCTGGCCGATTCAATTAATTTAATTCCAGATTGAAATGCTTAATATTATATTTACTGCATTAAGACCTTCCTTCATACTAGTTTCTTATTATATCCAAAACCATATTAGTTCTATTGTGTAACCACAAGATCTATCATGGGAAAAGATGTAATATTAATCTAGTGCATTGAGATGCTTACAGTATTTTGAATATACTACTTTATTGTGTAACCACAAAGGTAGTTATATTTCAATTTTGACTGTATAGAAATGAAGGATTCTACTTAAACTAAAATATTAAAGATTATTATGCTAACACAAGGCTATTAATGTTTTAGAGGCAAAAGATTTTGAGAGTTGCATAAAATGCAATTTGAAAAAGTTTCCTACCTTTGAACTTATAACAAGTTTGTTGTGCAACCACAAGACTTTTTATAAGGAATTAAGATCTTATTCTCACTAAGAAAATCAATAAGAGGGTTATGATTTTTAGTGGAAGATATAATTAAATTAAAGTCCTAATTAATTATGTTTATCATCATGAATTATTTGCTTATGTATTGTTCTTTATTATATAGATTAAATGGCTTCTTCACTTTCATTACATTCAATTTTGGATTCAAATAAATTGACTGGTCAAAATTATATTGATTGGTTGAGAAATCTTAAAATAGTACTCAGTCAAGAAAAATTCTCCTATATTCTTGACACCCCTGATCCTAAGCCATTAGAAAATGATGCCACAGATGAAGATAAGTCCACATATAAGACGTGGCAAAATGATTCTCTTACTGTCAAATGCATTATACTTGCCTCTATGAATAATGAATTATAGAGGCAGCATGATAGCATGGACACTCAATCCATATTGCTCAATCTAAAAGAGCTTTATGGAGAGTATAGTAGGACTACTAGATATGAGATATCTAAGCAATTATTTCATACAAGAATGACAGAAGGAACATCCATACAAAATCATGTTTTGATGGTAATTGACCTAATCACTCAATTAAGTCAATTAGATTTTGTAATGGATGGTGAGTTAAGTCAGGATTTAATCTTGCAATCACTCTCAGAATCATTTTCTCAATTTATCGTGAACTATCACATGAACAAACTAAATTCTTCATTGCTTGAGCTGTTAAATATGCTCAAGACAGCAGAAAATCATATCAAAAAAGATAAGGCTCCTCTTTTTCTTGTGGAAGGGATCTCCAAGAAGAAGGCAAGCAAAAGGGGTTCAAAGAGAAGGTTGAATCCTAAAAGTGGTATAAATAAGAAGAAAAAGGGGAAGAAAATCTTTGGACAAATGACCTATTTTCACTATGGCAAAGCAGGCTATTGAAAGAGGAATTCCAAGGCTTACCTTACAACCGTGAAGTCTAGTGCAAATAATGCACCAAAAGATATGTATGAGATACATATTATATTATCATTAAATTCTTCCATTTTAAATTCTTGGGTATTAGATACCGGCTGTGGTTTTCATATCTGCAAATCTTTGCAGGAACTATAGAAAATTAAGAGTTTGAATAAAGGTGACTTCAAGCTCTATGGCATTGGAGGAGAGTCTATCCAGGCAGAAGCTGTAGGAACGAATATATTGAAGTTACCTTATGGAAAGATCTTAGAGCTTACAAATTATTATTATATGCCTAAGATCATTAGAAATATTATATCTATACCCTTATTATTAAAATAAAGTTATAGTCTTAATGTAACGAGCGAAGGTTGCTCGATCAAATATTCTAATGAAAATATTTATTTTGGTATATTTAGCAATGGTTTGTTGACTCTATGTTTGGATCATAATATATTTCATATTGATGAAAATAGAAAATATAAGAGAGATGACATAAATAATACTTTACTTTGGCATTATCGATTAGGTCATATTAGTAAGGCTTGGATTAACAAGTTATACAAAGAAAAGTTCTTTGATCCTTTTGATTATGAATCATTGGGAACTTGTGAATTATGTCTCATGGATAAAATGACCAAGATTTCATTTATTGGACATAAAGAAAGGACAAATGAGTTATTAGGACTTATACATATGGATGTATGTGATCCTATGACAACTCAAGCTAGAGAAGGATACTCTTATTTTATTATATTCACTGATGATTTATCTAGGTTTGGATATGTGTATCTTATGAAATACAAATCAAAAGCCTTTGATAAATTTAAAGAGTATCAAAGCATAGTCGAAAAATAAACTGGACAATGTATAAAAATCCTTCAATCTGATCAGGGAGGAGAATACTTATCTAGTGAGTTTCTTGACTATCTTAAATTTAAATGGATTCTCTCTGAATGGATACCTCCTTATACACCATAATTAAATGGTATAGCCGAAAGAAAAAATCATACCTTATTAGATATGGTACGATCTATGATGTGCTTCATTGATTTACCTATTTTCTTCTGGGGTCATGCTCTGGAGACTGTAATTTACATCTTGAATAGAGTACCTTCTAAATCTATATCTAGTACTCCATATGACATATGGAGAAGTAAGAAACCTAATCTTAAGTATCTTAAGATATGAGATTGTCCAGCTTATGTCAAAACAAATTTTGGACATAAACTTGATGCTAGATCAGATAGATGTCTATTTATAGAATATCCTAGAAATAGTATAAGATATTTATTCTACCATCCTACTGAACAAAAGGTATTTATAAGTAGGCATGCCATTTTCATGAAAAAAGAATTTATCCCAAAAAAGGGCAGTGGCAGAAATATTGAACTTAGTGAAGTTCAAGAAAATCAAATAAAAATTTTTCAACCATATAATCACATAAAAGAACTAGAATACATAACTCCTATCCATTGGTCTAAAAGAGTAAGAAATTCACCTGTAAGGTATGGGTTCATTATTGAGAACAATGAAGCCCAAGTCATTGAGAATGATGAACCTCTGACCTATACGGAAGCAATCAAAAGTAAGGACTCTTATCAATGGCTGGCTGCTATGTAATCCAAAATAGAATCCATGCACACCAACAAAGTATGGACTTTGGTGGATGCACCAGAGAATATAAATCCTATTGGATGCAAATGGATTTTTAAGAAAAAGATTAGAGCTGAAAGTCAAATTGAAACCTATAAGGCCAGATTGGTGGCTAAGAATTTTAGACAAAAATAGGCAATTGATTATGATGAAACATTTTCACCTGTTGCCATGCTCAAATCTATTTGGATTATGCTTGCTATAGCAGCATACCATGATTATGAAATATGGTAAATGGATGTAAAGATTGCCTTCCTTAATGGTTTCCTTGAGGAGGAAGTCTATATCTCATAGCTAGAAGGATTTGAGTCAAAGGAAAGATCAAATCAGGTATGCAAACTTAAGAGATCCATTTATGAATTAAAGCAAGTATCAAGGAGTTGGGACATCTATTTTGATGAAACAGTAAAAGAGTTTGGTTTTATCAAGAATGTTGATGAACCATGTGTGTACAAGAAAACTAATGGGAGAACCATAGTCTTCTTGGTTCTGTATGTAGATGACATACTCCTCATTGGGAATGATATCCCAATGTTACAATCAGTCAAATTATGGCTATCAAATAAGTTTTTCATGAAAGATTTGGGAGAAGCATCCTATATACTAGGAATAAAGATCTATAGAGATAGATCTAAGAGGATGCTAGACTTGTCCCAATCAAGGTACATTGACTTAATACTGAAAAGATTCAGTATGGATGGGAGTAAAAGAGGTTATTTACCCATAAGTCAAGGCATACATCTCTCTAAAAAGATATCTCCTAAGACACCTGAAGAGAGAAATAGAATGAGTTCTATTCCTTATGCTTCGACTGTTGGATCAATAATGTATGCCATGTTATGTACAAGGCCTGATGTTGCTTATGCTTTAGGCATTGCAAGTAGATTTCAAGCTGATCCAGGAGAGGATCATTGAAAAGCTGTGAAAAATATTCTTAAGTACTTGAGAAGGACTAAAGATATTTTTCTAGTATATGGAGGTTCTGATCTTAAATTAGAAGCATATTCTGATTCTAGTTTTCAATCAGACCCAGATGATAGCAAATCCATTTTAGGGTATGTCTTTACTCTGAATAGTGGAGCAGTGAGTTGGAAGAGTACTAAGCAGCCAACTGTTGCTGACTCAACCACTGAAGCAGAATACATAGCTGTAAGTGAAGCCGCCAAGGAAGCTGTCTGGATGAAGAAGTTCATCACTAAATTAGGTGTTATTCCTAAAATTGAGAATCTAGTACCACTTTACTATGATAATACTGGAGCTGTAGCTCAAGCAAAGGAATCAAGGTCTCATCATAAATCCAAACACATTCTGAGATGCTTCCATCTCGTTCGAGAAATTATTGAAAGACAAGATGTGGTCATAGAACGAGTGGATACAAAGAACAACATAGCAGACCCATTCACTAAGGCTTTACCACTGCAACTGTTTGATTGCCACCTTGATTGTATGGGATTAAAATATAAGGGCGATTGGCTTTAGTGCAAGTGGAAGATTGAAAGAAATATGCCCTCAAGCCAATTTATTTTTGGAATATTCTTTGTCTTCCAGACTCATGTAATGACATTTTTAATAAATAAAGGCATTTATTTCATCATATGTAGTGTCTTATTATTTAAGATTATGATGAACCCTATAAATTAGGGCTATGATTTTAGGATTATGATGAGATCATACTAATGAGACCTAAAATCTTAAAACCTTAATTTAAATATTCCTAGTCGATGGGACATTGAGTTAGGGATCAATATTTTTCGGTAAGACTAGCACATTCTTTGTATGCTCGATTGAGAGGGTGATTGATCTCACAATAACTTGTGTATGATACTAATACAAGAATGTGGGTGCTCATTAGAGAATGAGTTCACTGAATTGATCCAAATTGAGAATATCTAATGGAGTCTTATCTACATGTCAATAGATGGTTCTCATAGTGAAATTTGTGCATGTAATCCTTTGATCTGAAACTACCATAGAATCTTATATATATAAATTCATATTTTAGTTCATACTCATTCATGACTCAGTTATGTATGGAATGATCTGGATATGATAGATTATATATATGAAGGTTGTGAGTAGGTTAACAAGGAATCAATCTCTCCTGGTAAGAGGAAATAGCATCCTACCTGCTTCAAACAAATAATGATTCAGGAAGACTTTGATCAAAGCATGATGAAAATTAAAAATGATTTCTAATATTTCATTAAATGAATCATTATCATAAGATTGAAAGAGAAATGAATATGATATTGGAATTGACATATTTCCATATCCAGAGTCATATTCAGGATGCAGGAAGATCGAAGGATCTAGTTGCATGGTAATTTTCACTGAAGGGTATTATTGGTATTTTCATCAAAATTTTATAACTTTAAGGTAGTAATGATACATTGCTAGACGTCAATTATGTCTTGTAGGTTTGATCAAATTAATATTTTAATTTGATCATTAAATTAGAAAGTGTTCTAAATTAAGTCATATTGGATTGGCTAGTTTTGACCTAAATCAGTTTGGTTGAGTTCTAACCAGATTAGGTCAAATCACATCCTAACTCACTGCTGGTTAGATATGGAACCCAATGGATCATACACAAAGAGAATTGATTAAGGGTCTAATTAGATTAGACCATATTTGCAAGATGAATATGCTAGCACATATAGCAAATCCTAGCATCTGGATTCGAATTGGATTCGAATCGGCTTTTGATTTGGGCTAATTAAGATCCGATTTGAGCCAAATAAGATTTGATCTTGAGTTAGATTAATCTAGATTGATTGAGCTTTAGATTGGATGCCATATACTTACATCCCACGCACCAGAGAGTCTCTCTCTTGCGCATGAGAAGTCTTTCATGCGCAAAGGACTCTTTAGCGCATGGAATAAGATGGCGCCTAACTTCTTTGACTTTTTCCATATGTTATGTCACGTAAATATTTTTTAATTGGTGTGGACATCTGATATGAGGTGCAAAAGAGTCCTTATGCAGATGAAATACTTCTTTTTCCTTTTAAATTTTTTGCCCAGGATGTTTTGTCGCCCAAGCCCCCTTGCCGCCTAAGACTCCTTGATGTCTCTTGGACTAAGTCAAAGTCTCTTGGGACTTTGACTATTCAATGTTTATCTTTACGCCTTCTTGCTGAATGGGCATCCCTTTTTAGAGCCATTAGATGGCTTTGTTTCATGATCTAATGGATGAAAAGGGTGGCGCCAAAGATGAAGCATTGCGACTCTTCGTAAAAATGTATGTAGAATTAATCCAAGAGTCCTTCTGCTTTAAGGCACCTCTTGGACTAAGTCTATATCTTATTTTTATTGATGAGGCATGAGATTGGCTGATGGGATGTGAGAATTTGATGAGGAAAGGGCGTGAGCTTTTTAGATGGCACCCCTACGTACATTATAAATAGGGGTGCACACCAAGAGTCTGGAGGAGTGAATATTATCTTTTCTTTCTTACAAGAGTTTCTTTTTGTCCAATTTTCTTTCTTGCTTTTTCTTGTCTAGATCTTGTCATTATAAGGACAAGAAGTCATCTTAAGACTAAGAGATTAGGAAGAAAAATTAGGAAGACAAAAGAAAAAGAAAGATAGAAAATGAAAGGAAAGGAAGGTGACATAAAGGCTTAAGAAGGTCTTGCCCATTTAATTAAAGTTCTTATTATAAGAATTTTAATTATATAAATTAGGGGTGCTGGTGTCTTGGTCAAGTCTCTGTGTGGATCAACGTTGGAGGGTGAACACGTGGGCACCTGGTGAAAACTCTGACGGACTGCTACCAACGATCAGGGTCAATTTAGGATTTAGCGATAAGAGGTATGTTCTAATACTTTCTTTTATATTACAAATGCATGTTATATGATTTAATTGCTAATAAGGTGGTCCTTAAATTTGGGTTTGGTTTATTTGATTTCATATTTTTTGCTTTGAAATTCGTGCTTTCGCCCTGTACACTGAATCCAATAGATCATACTTTGAAGCACTCTGAATTTAATACACAAGGATCTTTTTTTTCTCTCTTTTATTTTTTGATATTTAATGAATCTCACTATTTTAATGATATCTACTTTCAATCCACTTAATCTTGTTTTCTTAATGTTTCTCTAGCTTTTTATACTCTTTATGATAGTTGGAGAATGAGTTTTGGCTGTTAGAAGGGCTGAAATAGTTGTTGGAGTAAAAAACTAGCCGTTACAAAAAGCTGCAGAAACTAACCATTACGATCATTGGGTCGGCTTAGTTTTTGACTGGGTCGGCTCAGTCCTAACTGGGTCGGCTCAACCCCTTGGTTCTTGAAAAAATTGACTTTCTGCATTTTTTCTCTTTTGCTTCCACTGAGACTAGGTCGGCTTAGTCTCAGACTGGGCCAGCCCAGTTTGCGTGCCAAGCATGCCAAGCAGCCCATTTCGAAAGAGGATGACCTAGGGGTCGTCCCTTGGGTTGATCTTTTTGCTAAAATTTAATTTTTTTTTAATTTATGCATCCAAAAATTATGGGACTGCTTCCAAAAGATCAGAAATCTTCTAAGCTTATTCTTGAGGCTTCCAAAATAGATTTTCTCCGACTATGTAAAATTATAATTTTATCCTTCTTCAAAAATGTTTATCAATTCAATTTTTTTGAAGCTTTTGACTAGATGACTTTTGTGTGAATTTTTTTTTGGATTAATTTCTTCAATTTGAATATCTGAAAAGACCTACATATATTTTTAAAATATATGATTAGTATTATTTATATTTAATATTTTAGAATCATCAAAATCAATCAGTGAGTCAATATCTACTACCCCATTAACCCATAAGTTATGATATTGACTTAGGATCTTCCAATCACAAATCTAAATCCTAAATAATACTTAATTCTTAATTAAGTTCTAAGCTAATGGGTTGGGGTTTAAAACCTCAAAACTACTTTCTAATTTTAAGGTTTTGAAATATTTTTAAAATTATAAACAATTTATATTGAATCAAATTTAATTTAGATTTTTAGATCAAAATTATTTTGATATTTAAATTAGATTCTAGAATTTTGAATTTAAAATTTTACAAAAATTAAATTTTGAATCTAAATTTTATAAAACATATATATCATATATATTATTATATATATATAATATAATATAATATATAATATAATATATTAGATTAAATTAAAACTATTATCACATAGAATAAAGAATCTAGTTCTAAATGAAATACATTATTTAAATTTATTTAAATAATTAATAAATTATAAATATTAATTTAAATAAAATTATAAATAAATATAAATTATTTGATTTTAAAGATGATTAGGATTCTAAGATTATTTGGAGTGTAGTGCATAGGAAGGAAATTAAAGGAAGGGCTGCGCGAAGTTTTGTCGGCTTTAGGAGATGGGATAATGGGCCCCGTGAACGAAAGCTTTGTCTTTATTATTGTGCATAGGCGCGTGCAATTTATTGTACGTAACGATTGGAATTTTAGTGCAAGTTAGGAGTAGAAAGAATGGCCGTGGGATTAATTGGGAGCAGAGCTACGTGAAACTTGAATATATAATGTCCGTTGGTGTTTTTTTTTTTTTTTGATTTTTTTCTTTTTTTTTTTTCTGAGCTGCGTGATGATCATTGTTGTATGCTGTGCAGTCCGTGCATCACATATAAATCATACGATTGAGTGGATCATGAGTTTTTATATTTTTAGACCCTTAGGTTTTTATAATTTGATCCTCATTTTAAATTTATTTTTTAAGATTTATAAATTATATTTTTTGCATTGATAAGCACCTTTTCTATAAAATATAAAAAAATATTAAATTTATAAAAAATAAAAATTAATTAAATATAATTTTATATTTTAGATGATTTAAATTAAGTATTTATCACATATCAAGTTCAAAATAAACCAACCTCTCTAAGAAACTAAGGATCCCAAAACCCCATGCCCCTTTTTTTCTTCTAATTTTTGTAAGGAATACCATGGATTTCTCACGCCACATAATATTTAAATAGGAGACACTCAATAAATATGGAAGATTAGGTCAAATTCCTACTTTTTAGGCATTTAAATCAAAGAGATTGGGGGACATCCAACTCTTGGATGCCACCCCATTAATTTTGTGCGTGGGCTACTAGAAAATAATGCCCAAAATGAAATGAAGAGGGGGAGATATCATCAAGAAAAGAAGCGCACAAAAATAAGGATCATGGGATAAGATTCCATAATAAGAGAGAGGAGTTTTAATGATTTAAAACTCTTCCCTGGCCATGTTAGACCTTTTCAAATTCCTTTTTAAAACCAATCAAGAGTGGGCGTGGAAACTTTTCTAAGGTGTAGGAAAATCATGAACAAACCAAGGTGGGGGAAAAAAAAAATATATGGCATCGGCTTTCTTAGTGGCGCAAGGGAAGAGTAGTCCTAGTCCAACTAGGACTCTCTAATATAGACTAAATCAAACCTAATTTAAATCTTATTTAAATCAGAATAAATATAACTCAATTAAAAATGATTCTAGTCCAACTAAGAGCTCAATTAAATCAGATTTAAATCTTATTTTAATTTTAAGTCAATTAGAAATTAGGTACACTCAAGTCCTAGTCTAACAAAAAATTATTTTTTCTTGTAAATAACTTATCTCATAAACCAATTGGACTTAACCCAATTAAATCCAAATCAATTCTAATTTAATCTAATTCAATTAGACTTAATTTTAGTCTGATTGTTCAATCAAATTGAGGTAATTACAATTTAATTGCTAATCGATCCTACTATAACACTTGTACTTGATAGATCATCAAACGTATTGATAATTCGATGACTGAATAATTCTAAATTATCAATCAACCATCTAATCAGGTAACAACCTCTTATGTGTGTGGCCCCATAAGTTCAAACCTAAGCCAGTAACACATGAACTAATTTTTATACTAATCAAAATGACTATCTAGCAATAGAGCCCGATGTTCAGATAGGTCGAATGTATGTAAAGCAACATCCTTAGAATCCTAGCCTATGATTATCATATAATTCATCCTTTTGATCAATAATGCTTAGGATTACTTTGAGTTAATTATCAATACTCATACAAGTCATTCATATTGTGTTTCAAAATTTTACAAATCTCATGACTCCTTACGAGAATTATCCAGGCCTAGGTTTTGCTAAATTAAAACACAGCAAGATATTTGCTTTCTAAAGTTAATCAGGAGTGGTCAATCTCATTTTGACTCATACACTGATTCTATAAATACTTGATTGTATCCAAAAAAATTTCGATCCTATATTAGAAATATAGGTAGTCAGCATCAAAGTACAGTGAGTTACTTGCAAGTCACCATGGTGATCTCAGATTAGAGGGACACTTATATCCATTGACCTTATCTAACTACTCTTGAAAGCATAGTGCTACATTGATCATATTCAGTGCAAATGTACTCCTACATCCCATCTGTATGCCATACTAGTGTTTCTATACCACTTGGTTATGAGGACAACCAATGCATATGACATACAACGACCTACTATAAGTTATTATCCTAGTTAATAATTTATCATTTGATCGTGAATAATTTAAAAATTATTTAATAAATTCTTTTTTATTGATTAAGTATAGTTCTAAGGACTTCATCATAACTTAAGAGTTAATTTAAGAAAGATAGAACTTTTATGATGAATAAGCTAAATAATAATTATTATTTGATAATTCATATACTGATTCTAATCATCTACAACTTAGATGATTGGCTATAGGATACATTTTCTAACAACTTTAACTTGAACTAAAGCCAATTAGAATAATGTCAAATATCCTATCTTCCACTTGAGCTCGTAGAACTTTTTAGTTCTAAGGCTTTAGCAAATAGATCGATCAAGTTCTCCTTTTTTGTCGATCTTCTAATGGTCTACGTCATCCTGATCCAAAATCTAAGGTGATAGCGATGCAGAGTATGCTGGTCTTATGGTGCATTTTTGGTTCTTTAGCCTGAGCTATGGCTTCAATGCTACATTAGGACTGGACCATCATTAGAGGATGCTACTCCCAACTTGCTAATGAACTTTAGCAACCACATAGCCTACATGATAGCATCAGATGCTACGATGTACTCTACATCACTAACAGAATAGGTTATAGTATTCTACTTGAAACTTTTCTAGCAGATTGCTCCTCTAATTAGGATAAATTCATGATCCAACACTCTTCTGTTGTCATCTTAATCTAACTAAAAATCGAAATCATAATATTCCATAAGTTTTAAGTCAGTATCTCCTTATTTGAGTCACTAGACCTTAGTATTTCTTAAATACTTAAGGATTATCTGTATAATCTTTCAGTGGTTCTCACTTGGATCAGACTGGTATCTACTCACTATCTCTAGTGAGTATACCATGTCTGATCTCGTATATGAATTGAACAATCTAAGCATTCTTTTAGATCTATCTC
This sequence comes from Cocos nucifera, assembly GCA_006176705.1. NCBI lineage: Eukaryota > Viridiplantae > Streptophyta > Magnoliopsida > Arecales > Arecaceae > Cocos > Cocos nucifera. The sequence goes on along the minus strand of QRFJ01000177.1, from coordinate 80,126 downwards.
TATAGATCTTTATCCCTATGATGTAAGATGCTTCTTCCAAATCTTACATGGAGAAAAAAGATGATAACTAAATCTTTATTCCCTGTAATGCTGGAATATCATTTTTGATTAAGAGAATAACATCCACATGCAATATAAGAAATGATACTATAGAATCATTTGCCGATTTATAGATACAGTGTTCTTCTTCGTTCATAACGAAGATATACATTCAAAATGTATATTTCCAGCTTTAAGATGACAGCCAAATGGGCTTTGTAGGTCTTCACCTTTCTATTTGTGCCACCCTGATCCATTTGAAAATTTATTTATACCTAATAGATTTTATCCCTTCAGGTGGATCAACTAGTGTCCATACACTATTAATCTTCATGGACTTTAATTCAAATTTTATGGCTCCAAGCCACTTCTCAAAGTTAGATTTCTGCATGGCATTCATATAGGTAATCAAATCCTCATTATTCTCATTGAGCTCAATATGATCACCATCCCAGACCTAAATACCAAAGTATCTAAAAGGCTAGTACGGTACTCTACCGAATCTCCTTAATGGTGCTAAATTAATGGGCTCCAGGTTTGACCTAATCAAATCCAATTCTATAGGTTTACTAAGTATCAGTTCTTCTACCAGTCAAACTTCCTCAAGTTCAACTTTAGTGGCACTAGTTCCTTCTCTAAGAAACTTTTTTTTAAAAAGAATGTCCTATTACTAACGAACAACTTTTATTCTTCAGCATGGTAAAACTAATAACTCCAAGTTTTCTTGGGATATCCTATAAATAAACACCTATCGGACTAGGGTTCAAGTTTATCTATGTAAATATTTGATGTAGACTAGACAACCCAAATCCGAAGGTGAGAGAGTCTAAGTCTACATCCTATTCACATCCCATAAGGATTCTTTATGATAGATTTACTCGAAATAATTGTCACAAGTAGTCTCAAGAGTATAACCTTACAAACAAAATAGGCAGACTAGTAAATCCCATCATGGATCGAACCATGTCTGACAAAGTTTGATTTCTTCTTTCAGATACACCAATATCTTATGATGTGTGAGCTCAGAAGTAGCACTCCCAAGTCTTGAAAATATGAGAAGATAGGTCATGAAAAGACGGAAGCGAGCCTGAAGAAGAATCAGTCTCAATAGTAAAGTTCAAAAATTGGGTTGGCTCACTTTGAGACTGAGCTGATTCAGTTAGAAACTGGGTTGGCTAGGTCTCAGAGAAAAATTCAGATAGAAAACAGCATTTTTGGACTATTGGCACGGTACACAACTGGATCAGCTCAGTCCCACAGTATAGAACTGGATTGGCTCAGTCCCACAGTACATAATTGGATCGACTCAATCTGGGACTAAGCCGACCCAGTCGTAGGTTAGCCGGCTCAGTCTAAAACTGGATCGACTCAATTTTTGTGGGTTATTATTTTATGTACGTGGGTTGTTTGGATTTGAAAAATTTTTTTATGAGCTTGGGCTTGACCTTTTGTAAAGTATATATACTAGAAATATGTCAAAGTTGAGAGTGTGCTGAAATATACTGAATAAAAGCTCTTTTCTTCCGAAAATTTTTTTTTCTCTTCTTCTCTATTTCTTGATTTATTTGATCATGCTTTCATAGAAATTTTTGAAAAGTACTTTCTTATTGCTTGGCTAATCACCAGTGGCCATGCCGATCCATATGGAAAGAGCGCATATTTCCAACATTTGATATCAGAACTGTGTTGCATGGAAGGAAGAAAAACACCTAGGATTTACTACATCTAGGATCTGTTGCACCATGTTTTATCCTAAAAACTTCTAGTTTACTTAATGGTTGTCTCTAGATTGAGGTGGAGATTATTTACACGGAGGAACGATGATATAGAAGTTTGGAAAGGGAATCTAGGGCTAGTTAGATCTTCTATGAAGGATAGTTTTACTAGTGCATGATCGTGAAGGGTGTTAGGGATCTATTCTTGACTTGTTTGAAGTCATGGGATCAAGTGAATTCAAGATGGATTTTAAGAAGTTTTATGGCAAGGAAAACTTTACTTTATGGCAGCAAAGAGTAAAGGATCTATTGGTTCATTAGAGGACCTACAAGATCTTGACAAAAGAAAGGCCGAAAAAGATCAGTGCTAAGGATTGGAAAAAGTTAGAAAAAATTGCTTTTAGCATAATCCGAATGTGCTTGACCAATTAGGTTTTGTCTGAAGTTTGCACAGAAACTATGGCAAAGAGGCTCTGGGAGAGACTGGAGAACACATACATGGGGAAGAACACGACGAATAAGTTATAGTTGAAGAAACAACTATATAGTGTAAGGATGCTCGAAGGTGGAGATCTTGTTGTACATATCCAAAGGTTCAATCAGGTGTGTTCTAAGGTGATGAGTTTGGATGTGAAGATCGATGAGGAGGATCGGGCATTGCTGCTATTATGTTCTCTCCCAGGTTCATATGATGGTCTCATAACAACTTTAGTTTATAGAAAGGAGATCCTAAACTATGAAGAGGTTGTTGGTGTGCTCAGATCAAATGAGCAAAGGGAGAATATCTACAAGGGAGATCTTAAGTCTGAGATCTTGGCTATGAATGAAAGATAGGAAAGATCAAAGGAGAAGATGAGGAAAATCCAAGGGTAAGTCAAAGTCTCACAATCAAAGGAAGATGACATTGAAATATTATAAATGTCATTAGCCTAGACACCTAAGGAGAGATTATCTTCTTTTAAGATCAAAAAAAGAAAAGGCCAATAAGAAAGATGATACAGCTTCTGTGAGCAGTGGATAAGATCCGCTAGTTATATCAGATGGATCTATAGAGTGCGATACTATATGGATATTAGATTCAATATGCTCGCATCACTATACTTCTCATCGAAAGTGATTTGCTACCTACCAAAAGGCCGATGGTGGAAGTGTCAGCCTTGGAGATGATCACCCATGCAAAGTAGCTGAAATTGGCTCTATCAAGATGAGAATGTACGATAGGATCATTCATACATTATTAAATGTCAGGCATGTACCAAAGTTGAAAATGAATTTGATTTCTTTGAGCTACTTGGAGGAGCAAGGTTATGCTTTTAGTAGCCCGGCTAGGAGTGGATGTTTGAAAATTTTCAAAAAAGCTTTGGTGGTGATGAGAGGTAGAAGACTGAGCAACAATCTTTACAGAATGGAAAGTTCAGTGGTAAATGATAGTGTAGAGGTGCTAGCAGTGGCATAGGAGGAGTAGATTTTATATCGGCTATGGTACTATCGGATGGGTCATATGAGTGACTGTGGACTCATAGAACTAAGCAGAAGAGGTATAATCTTAGCCCTGAAGAAGGAGGGCATAGATCTTTATAAGCCATGTATCTTTGACAAACAGCATGGGATGAAGTTTGCCAGAACTACTAAGCACAGCGAGAGAGTGCTGGATTTAGTGCACTCAGATGTGTGGGAACCAGCTCTTGTATCAGCTAGAGGTGGGGCAAAATACTTTGTTACTTTCATTGATGATTTCTCAAAGAAGGTGCGCGTTTATCTGATTAGAGAAAAATCAGAGGTATTTGCTCGATTTAGGGCCTGAAGAGCTAAAGTAGAGAAGGAGTTAGAAAGACAGGTAAAGTATTTGAGGTCGGACAATGGAGGAGAGTATACTAGCCTAGAGTTCAGGAGATACTGTGAGGAAAATGACATCAAATGCCATTACACGGTGAGGATGACTCCCCAGTAGAATGGTGTCGCAGAGAGGATGAACCGGATATTGATCGAGAAAGCACGGAGTTTGAGGCTGCAGACATCACTCCCAGAGTCCTTTTGGGATGATGCTTTAACTTTTTCTTATTTTCTTGTGAACAGGTCCCCTCATTATAAGCTGAATGGAGGCATTCAAGAAGAGGTCTGGAGTGGAAAGAAGGTGGAGCTTGGCCATCTGAAAGTCTTCGGTTGCACAGTCTATGCACATGTAGAGGCAACCAAGAGGAGCAAATTGGATCCAAAATCTCAAAAGATGACATTCATAGGGTATCCACAAAAAATCAAGGGGTACCTACGGTGGGACTCTTAGGCACCGAAGTCAATGATCAGCAAGAACATTATCTTTGATGAGAAGAGCATCTTATGGAGGTCTTGGATAGATGGAACTAGGAAAACAAAGGTTAATAGTGGTGTCCAGTCAGAGAATGATGGCATATAGATTACATTCACTTATAGGAGTATTCCTATTGAGATGGAACTGGGCAGAAAAGTATTATCTTAGATTGAAAATCAGCATGGAGGATCGGTAGTTCAAACAGATGTATAGGAGCAGCCACAGACATCAGGCAGAGATGTGCCAGTGGGAGTGGCTTTGTATAAATTCTAGTGTACTATTAGGAGATTGGTCAGATATGGCATTGATGAGATTATCTCCTCTACACTCATCATTGCTAATAAAGATCCAGAGAATTATGCAGAGGCCATGGAGAGTGAGGATCAAGATTCATGGATGCAGGACATGATGGAGGAGATGGAATCACTTGAGAAGAATCAGATATGGCAACTGGTGGATCTTCAAAGGGTGCTCGACCTATTGGCATCAAAGTGGGTGTTCACAAAGAAGAAGCCACCTCAGAACAAGGTGAATGTCAGATTCAAAGAAGGCTAGCTAAGCAAAGGATACTCACAAAGGGAAGGGAATTGACTACACAGAAATTATTCTCTCCTGTGCGTGCACTCAATACTCTATTACGAGTTTTACTGTCACTTAGTGTGCACATGCATAACATGGAATGGAACAGATGGATATGACGTAGGCGGGCCTTCTTTATAGAAACTTTGGAGTGAGAAGTCGTTTTTATATGAAGCAGCCAGATGGTTTCATGGAGGATGAGACAGGAAAGTAAGTTGTGTTTTCTCAGGAAATCTTTGTATGGCTTGAAACAATCTCGGTCTCGTCAGTTGGATCAAAGGTGTTGATAGCTTTCATCTTGAGCCTAGGTTCAGCAGATGTGAACATGATTTGTTGTGGTCTACATCAAGGACTGTAGATGAAGAGGATGGCCCTGAGCGTTATTTATGAGATGAGTATGCTCAATTAGCCAGAGAAAGAACATAGATTGCTATGGAAAGGTTGAAAAAAAGTACTTTATCATCTGAAATTGTATGAATGATAAGATCTTGGATCTAGCTAAGAAAATTTTAAGACCATGAGATTGCTGCAGAAGATAGAGTGCAAAGAAGTGCTCCATTTACTCAATAGAAACGTATACTCGCATCAAAGGTCTCGCGAGAGTTTGGGATGGGAAAGGCAAACCTATAAGAAGACGGCCATTGCCGTAGATCATATGTCCTCTCTTCCAGAGTTACAGTGGCACCCCAACTTCAAAAAGGCAGTAGAGTGTACATGGAATGCCAGAGTCCCTTATGCAAATTCAATTGTAGGCAGTGTTGATGGTACGACATATGGTAATGCTGTAGATCAGATAATAGCATGTGTTGTGAGCATGGTGTAGATACATGGCTAACCCTGGAAGAATGCTGAAGAAGTAATTGAAGATGGATATTGAGATATTGCATGGAATTAAGGGATACTGTTTGATGGTTTGGGTGGGTAGCCGAGAGGATTTGACGAGAATAATCTATGAAGATGTGTTGAAGGTTCAGATCCTTTGGAAGAGGATTATTGATGTAAAATTATGTTCGGGTCTGCTGAATACAAAAGAGTGATCGAACCACTGAGATACTCTTCTACGTATAGTGAGATAGTAACCGATACTCTTTGATGAGATGCATCCAATTCCTAACATTCAACACAATCATTGGCCTTGTCTCCACAAGAGGGATCCGAGTACATTGGGATAACGGGAATTAACTAGCAAAGATAAGCCTTATGGGCTTAGGGAGGCTGATTGAGGATCGTTGGGGGAGGAGCAACCAGCAAATCGTTACACATTCAGATGGATAGTCCAGAGTGCTCTTGTAATTTGGCTACAGAACCCAGTCTATATTGTCGCACGCACATATAGCTATAGACATAGAGGTACCACAGATCAAGACGTCTTAAGGGAGGAAGATTTGAAGTGGAACTGTGAAGGTCCATACCAAGCAATAAATTAAGTCTTTGATGCACTCCACTTGAAGGTACGGATGATAGGAACGCGATGCTTGTCGTTAAGACACCGTGTTTATCAGTTTAATCCGACTTCTTAAAATCATTGAAAATGCGTAGATAGTAGTGAGTCGGGTCGAATCCACAGGGAAGGTAGTGTTTTTAGATTTGAAATCTTTGATTTTTAAAAGAAAAAGAAAAAAAGAAGAGTTTTGGAAATCAAAAGTGAAGTCGGAAAATTAAAAAGCAAAAATTAAAAGATGCAGGAATTTAAACTTTGGTACTAAGATCTACTAGTTAGATCTTAGCATCTACTTGCAAAGCAATAATTTAAAGTGCAGAAATTAAATTACAATAAAAATAAAAAGCAAGAAATTAAAATATAAAAATAAAATTTTTATTAACTTAAAATTTTAGAATTTAAATACATAAAATTTAAAAAGAAATAAAATAAAATAGCCTGATCTCTGATCTTGGATCGGCATTGGCAGAAAGATGGTGTAGAAGCTCGGCTCTTCTTCTCGGCACCCGTTGCTTCGAAGCAGCCTTTAACCCATAGCCTGGCTTCGCCCTGTACCAAAGCTTCACCTTGATCGGAGATGTTGATTTCTGATGGCCTGGGGTCCTTTTTATAGAGCTAGGAGGGCTGGATATTTTTTTCTAAAGGCAATATGGGACTAATGCCTTTGTAATCGTCAAAATACAAATAAATTTGGATAAAATTTGAATCAAAATAGCTCTGATATGACTCTGATAAATCTGATAAAATCCAGCCGTTCAATAGGAATCCAACGGTCCAAAAATCATCAAAATCGGATGCAGATAAGCTCAGATCGGGTCGGATTAAATTCTGGCCGTTGGATCGCGCTTGATCGAGGAAATCTGGCCGCAAATCGCGCTTCGGGAGTCTTGATCACCGCCGGCAGCATTCTGGACCGTCGGATCATCGCCTGGATCGAGCGCTGCCATCCGATGGTGATCCGCGTGATGTTTGTATCTGAATAAAATTCGGAAGCAACCACAGCCGTCCGATCCTGACCGCAAACAACCACATCCGTCCGATCGCGCAATAACTGTTCCCATGGACCGCGTGGACCGGCCGCACCGCACACCGCAACCAATCAGCGCCGCTGTTGTCGGACGAAAAGACTAAATTACCCTTGTGAGCCGCGATAAATTTCTGTAGACCCTTAAGGGGTCTAGGTCCACCACGTGGCAATCTCTGATTCGCCGGAATTTGCTGAGCTGGCGGTCCACGCCTAGATCGTGGACCGGCTGATGGCTTCAACGGCTGAGTCGGCTTGATGGCTTGGCTTGGCTTGGTGGCTCGGCTTACGGAGCCGGCTGAGCCATTTTCTTTTTTTTTATTTAATTTTTATTTATTTTATATCTTTCAAAATTCATATCTTTTCCATTTTAGCTCCGTTTTACTTGAAATTTATTTCGTTGTGATCAAAAAAATGAGCTCTTTCTATTGATAATAAAATTTTATTTTTTAATTTTTATTATTTTTTTATTATTTTTTAATTAATTTTTTAATTAATAAAAATATGAATTTTTCAAAAATTATATATAAATTGATTATTAATTCTTAAAAATTAATATAAATTAATTAATAAATTAATACTTTTATTGGTGAATTTATGATGCTTATCACACCCCCCAACTTAAGCTTTGCTCGTCCTCGAGTAAAGAAAGAATTTAGTTTTAAATACCTTTTAACTTTAGAGTTTCGAATTTTACCTAAGCAATTTTCAAAATGGCCATTGATATTCAGTAGAGCTTAAATGAGATATATCATTGGGGTATTAATACTTATCAATAGAAAAATTAAGTAAAGAACATTAAATTTTTCAGAACTTTTTCTAAATTATTCCACTTTTATCTCTGATTTGTCTAAACTTTCATATAGGCAGGTGTATTGCTACTTCCATCCTTCATTTATTAATTTTTATTTTCACATTGCCCACTTTTTGATGCGAATATCATTGCTTACTTAGGCAACGGGACCCGGTTACTCGGTGGGAAACCAATGTTTTTTTTTTTTTTTTTTTTTTTTTTTTTTTTTTAACGTTGTACCACTATTGAGTGTCTTAACTCCTTAAGCTTTCTATTTGATCCATGTAGCGAGTCTTGGGCCAATGACTCCCAAACCAGTTGGCTTTAGGGCACTAGGTATAGAATACCCCTCGGGCTTACTAGCTCGAATCAAATAGGCTACGAGTTAAGACTAGCTTTACAACGAGCTTCTTTGCCCTTCCCACCTTTTGACGCGAAACTCAATGCTTGCTTAGGCAAAGAGGCCCGGTTACTCAGTGAGAAGTACTTGGAAACTATTTTATTAAAATAAATTTTTATATGAAGAAACGTATAGTTACCCTACACAAGCCTATAAAAAGTAGACTTTTCTTTGATGCTAGTAGAAATAATTAGAAATGCTCCAAGAAAAAATTTTTATGTTCTAGGACTTAACTCTTTATTGAATTTTCTTAATACTTGATTCCTCAATATCTCATAGATTCTCTGAATCTGTGCATCAATTTTCTTTTTAAAAATGCTTAGTTTAATTCGATTCTTAAGCATAATCAAGTATCTAAATACTAAATACTAACTTTTTCGAGGACTTAAAATTTTAAAATTTTTATTTTTCTCTCCCCCCAACTTAATCGACATTGTCCTCAATGGAGAAGAAAAAATAAAGGATGTAATAAAAAAAATATGAAAGAATACACCTAACTCAGTATATATATATATATATATATATATATATTTATATTTTGGTCCAGCACATGCCTTTGAAAATTTGAGCTCTCCCTCCAACTTATTCAAATTATCCTAAAAAAAAAAAAGATAAATTAGATAAAAACTAAATATTGGGTTGCCTCCCAACAAGCGCTAAGTTTACCGTCTTCAGCCAGACACAATGTAGCTCACTATCCTGTGTCGAATATTGGATTGACAAATTCCAATGGTTTTGGATTGCCAATCTCAGAAAGTTGATATTGATTTTTAATCCCATTATTGATATATTCACTGTTAATTTTTGGGATATATTTTATGATTCCATTCTCAGACCCATGTTTATTAAGAATTACTCCTATTTGTTCTTCTAAAATGCTCATGAATGGAGTTTTAGGAGTTAAGTTTGATTCAATGGGTGCTGGAATGGTGACTAAAGGCGGTTTTAATTCTGGAGGTAAATTAATGTGATCCTGCTTAAACAACTCCATTGACATTTCATTACATGCCTTTTGATTTTTATAAGAAGAACCAGCTTCTAGGGTTGAAGGGAATAGGACATTAGGTTTATAAGTCTCGGGTAAATCATCTATTCTCTTTTCCCTTATTTCTATCTCATTTAAACTGGAACTAGCATCAGTACTAATTCCTGGCTTGGGTTCTTCTATGTGGTTAGTCTCAGTACTAACCAGTTCCTCTAAATTTTTATTTTGGCTAGCATCAGTACTAGCCTCTCTCACCTGGTCTTGGTATGGGTCCATAAGAATCCTATAGCTTTTAAGTTCAGGAATTACTTTGGTATTCTCAAATTGGAAGATTCTTAGATGAAACATTAGATTGATAATTTAATCCAGGTGGTTGGTGGTCATTAGGTGGGTTATTTGAAATTGGTAGGTTCGGTAGTTGATCTAGTTCTCTCCTCATGTTAGACTCAACTAATTATCCTATTTGAGCTTCTAGTCTGGCGATAGATTGCTGTTGAGTTAGAATTAATTGTTGAAGTTGGTTAAATCTATCATCAGCTAGATTGGTCTGTTGAGGAGGTGGGTATGAAGGCTGATTATAATATGATGGCTGGTTAAACTGACTAGGCTGACCATTATTATAGGCATAATTTTGATAATTTTGCTCAAGTGAAATTTGGGTCTGAGCCTGAGTCTGTTGGGATGTCCAAGAAAAATTAAAGTTACTCCAATCTGAATTATATGAATTTGAAAATGGGTCATTAATCAATTTGGAGTATCCTTGAGTAGCTTGAACTTGTTCTTGGATAAAATATGGAAACTGTGCAGTCATAGGATATTCACTTACATGATGGGTTGGACTAGCACAGATTGAATAACTCTCCTGATAATTAGAAGATGATGTGAATTGTGCAGGAGATTGTTGACCTAGGGTTAGGAGTTGATCTATTTTCTGAGCAAGAAGGTCAACTTTATCTAATTTTTGGACTATTAGATTTATATTAGCCATTTGATTATTATGTTTAATGTGAATCAACCATTCAATTAAGTTCAACTAAATCAGAAAAAGCGATTTCCTACCATGCATGTATTAGTGTAACCCTAATGTATGGTTTAAAAATTTTTAGAATATTTTTTTATTTATTATTATTATTATTATTTTATTATATTAAAAATTAATTTTTTTTAATTATTTTTATTTATTAATTTTAATTTAATTTAATTTAATTTAATTATTAATTTTTAGTTAGTTTAATTTTTATTTTATTTTATTTTTATTTTATTTTTAGAGGAGTAAGGAAAGAAAGAGTTCTAAAGAAGAGGTCCTAAGGAGTCCTAGAACTAAGAAGAAAGAGAAGAATTAGGTTTAATTAGGTTTGAATGTTGGTTAGCAATCAAGTTGGTCAATCAATCCTGACTAAGGGTTATCCTAGATCTAGACAGCTCCTAACTGCCAAGGTCACCTTCAAGCCCTCCAAGTGTAGGATTAGCCAATCAACTAGCCAGGTAAGTGTAAGGTCGGTGGGAGTCCCCCCGTTGCTTGCCTTAGACACCAATTATGCTTGGCCAGGTAAGCGAACGGAACCAATTAGAAACCACCTTCCTTCGGGCCCAATCGTCCCTGAACCACTTTCCTAGACACCAGTCAAATTGACTTATCCTAACCCGGTTCAACTCTTTGGATTCCTTATCCTATTGAGCTCGAGTTCCTAGGGTTGATGTCTAATTGATTTTAAAATTAAAGGCTTAGGTCAATGCAGGATGCTGGTTGGTTGTTTGTGGGCTAAGGAAGGGTGATCAAATCCCCACCTTATCTTATTTAATTGGGTTGTGCCCTTAATTTGATTTAATATGAATATGCATAAAAAAAAAAATTCAATCAAAGGGTTCTATGCAATTTAAACTAGATGCATGTAACTAATTGCTGAAAGGCACCAAAAAAAATAAAAATAAAAATAAAGATAAAAATAAAACTAATATGATGCATGCTCTAAGCAGTTAGGGTTTCTAATCTTATCATGAGGCTTTTAATTAGGTTTAAATGAATATTTTTTTAAATTAATTTAAAAATAAAATAAATAAATAAATAAAATAAAAAGAAAAAAAAACTAGGGTTAGGATTGATCTCACCAGGCAAAACTTCTGATTCTTTTTATTCTTTTTTTCTTTTCCTGCAAAATAATAAAAAAAATTAGCAAGAAAATAAAAATTTTATTTATAATTTATTTATAGAAAAATCAAAGAGATCAAAAATTTAATATTCATGCCTTCCCCGGCAACGGCGCCAAAAACTTGGTAGGGAGCGTTTGCCGAAATTATTTTTACTTTATTTAAAATAAATCAAAAAAATCAGAATCAAAAATCAAAAACCTTCCCCGGCAACGGCGCCAAAAACTTGGTGATAAGTATAATAAATTCATCAATAAAAGTATTAATTTATCAATTAATTTATATTAATTTTTAATAATTAATAATTAATTTATATATAATTTTTGAAAAATTCATATTTTTATTAATTAAAAAATTAATTTAAAAATAATAAAAAATAATAAAAATTAAAAAATAAAATTTTATTATCAATAGAAAGAGCTCATTTTTTTGATCACAACGAAATAAATTTCAAGTAAAACGGAGCTAAAATGAAAAAGATATGAATTTTGAAAAATATAAAATAAATAAAAATTAAATAAAAAAAAAAATAGCTCAGCCGGCTCCGTAAGCCGAGCCACCAAGCCAAGCCAAGCCATCAAGCCGACTCAGCCGTTGAAGCTATCAGCCGATCCACGATTTAGGCGTGGACCGCCAGCTCAGCAAATTCCAGCGAATCAGAGATTGCCACGTGGTGGACCTAGACCCCTTAAGGGTCTACAGAAATTTATCGCGGCTCACAAGGGTAATTTAGTCTTTTCATCCGACAACAGCGGCGCTGATTGGTTGTGGTGTGCGGTGCGGCCGGTCCATGCGGTCCATGGGAACAGTTATTGCGCGATCGGACGGATGTGGTTGTTTGCGGTCAGGATCGGACGGCTATGGTTGCTTCCGAATTTTATTCAGATACAAACATCATGCGGATCACCATCGGACGGCAGCGCTTGATCCAGGAGATGATCCGACGGTCCAAAATGCTGCCGGCGGTGATCAAGACTCTCGAAGCGCGATTTGCGGCCAGATTTCCTCGATCAAGCGCGATCCAACGGCCAGAATTTAGTCCAACCCGATCTGAGCTTATCTACATCCGATTTTGATGATTTTTAGACCGTTGGATTCCTATTGAATGGCTGGATTTTATCAGATTTATCAGAGTCATATCAGAGCTATTTTGATTCAAATTTTATCCAAATTTATTTGTATTTTGATGATTACAAAGGCATTAGTCCCATATTGCCTTTAAAAAAAATATCCAGCCCTCCTAGCTCTATAAAAAGGACCCCAGGCCACCAGAAATCAACATCTCCGATCAAGGTGAAGCTTTGGTATAGGGCGAAGCCAGGCTATGGGTTAAAGGCTGCTTCGAAGCAATGGGTGCCGAGAAGAAGAGCCGAGCTTCTACACCATCTTTCTGCCAATGCCGATCCAAGATCAGAGACCAGGCTATTTTATTTTATTTTTTATTTTCTTAAATTTTATGTATTTAAATTTTGAAATTTTAGTTAATAAAAATTTTATTTTTGCATTTTAATTTCTTGCTTTTTATTGCAATTTAATTTCTGCACTTTAAATTATTGCTTTACAAGTAGATGCTAAGATCTAACTAGTAGATCTTAGTACCAAGTTTAAATTCCTGCATCTTTTAATTTTTACTTTTAATTTTTCGACTTCAGTCCTAATTCCTAAAACTTCTTTTCTTCTTTTCTTTTCAAAAATACAAACAAATTTGGATAAAATTTGAATCAAAATAGCTCTGATACGACTCTGATAAATCTGATAAAATCCAACCTTTCAATAGGAATCCAACGGTCTAAAAATCATCAAAATCGGATGCAGATAGGCTCAGATCGGGTCGGATTAAATTCTGGCCATTGGATCGCGCTTGATCGAGAAAATCTGGCCGCAAATCGCTCTTCGAGAGTCTTGATCACCACCGGCAGCATTCTGGACCGTCGGATCATCGCCTGGATCGAGCGCTGCCATCCGATGGTGATCCGCGTGATGTTTGTATCTGAATAAAATTCGGAAGCAACCACAGCCGTCCGATCCTGACTGCAAACAACCACATCCATTCGATCGTGCAATAACTGTTCCCATGGACCGCATGGACCGGCCGCACCGCACACCGCAACCAATCAGCGCCGCTGTTGTCGGACGAAAAGACTAAATTACCCTTGTGAGCCGCGATAAATTTCTGTAGACCCTTAAGGGGTCTAGGTCCACCACGTGGCAATCTCTGATTCGCCGAAATTTGCTGAGCTGGCGGTCCACACCTAGATCGTGGACTGGCTGATGGCTTCAATGGCTGAGTCGGCTTGATGGCTTGGCTTGGCTTGGTGGCTCGGCTTACGGAGCCGGTTGAGCTGTTTTCTTTTTTATTTAATTTTTATTTATTTTATATCTTTCAAAATTTATATCTTTTCCATTTTAGCTCCATTTTATTTAAAATTTATTTCGTTGTGATTAGTAAAATGAGCTCTTTCTATTAATAATAAAATTTTATTTTTTAATTTTTATTATTTTTATTTTTTTATTAATTTTTTAAATAATAAAAATATGAATTTTTCAAAAATTATATAAATTGATTATTAATTCTTAAAAATTAATATCAATTAATTGATAAATTAATACTTCTATTGGTGAATTTATGATGTTTATCAGTACACTCCAGAGACAGCTTTCAGAGATGTGTGGCACGAATGGATCTATTGAGAAGAGATAAGTTCATAAGGACTTAGAAGCACCAAGGTGGAGAATGTGAGCTCAGAAGTGGCACTCCCAAGTCTTGAAAACATAAGAAGATAGGTCATAGAAAGGCGGATGTGAGACAGAAGAAGAATCAATCTCAATAGTAAAGTTTAGAAATTGGGCCGACTCACTCTAAAACTGCGCTGGCTCAATTGAAAACTAAGTCAGCTCAGTCCAGAACTGGGTCGGCTAGGTCTTAGAGAAAAATCCAAATAGAAAGTAGCATTTTTGGACTGTTGGCATGATACATAATTGGATCGACTCAGTTTGGGACTGAGCCAACCCAGTCGCAGATTAGCCAGCTCATTCTAAAACTGGGCCGGCTTAGTTTTTGTAGGTTATTATTTTATGTACGTGAGTTGTTTGGATTTGAGAAGTTTTTCTATAATCTTGGGCTTGATCCTTTGTAAAGTATATATACTAAAAATAGGTCAAGATTGTAAGTGTGCTGAAATATACTGAATAAAAGCTCTTTTCTTTCGAAAATCTCTTCTTCTCTTCCTTTCTATTCCTTGATTTATTTGATCGTGCTTCCGTAGAAATCTCTAAGAAGTACTTCCTTATTGCTTGGCTAATCACCAGTGGCCATGCCGATCCACGTGGGAAGAGTGCATATTTCCAACATGATGTTTCGAAAGAAGTCCACTGTGAGAGAATCCCATACTCTCCTAGATATGTCAAAAATTCATTAGATAGGTATCCTCTATTGTGATATCAACTTGCTCTGATACTACTTATTGAGGATCTAATACCAAATTATTACAGCAAAAAAAAAAGAAAATAAAATAAAAACAACAATCAAGTATGTGGATCAGCCTAAAGGCTCACCTTTACGAGGCATGCTAAGCTCCACTATGAAAGAAAAAAATAAGTACAAAAGAAGAACATCCACTCTCAACTCGCTGTATACAAATCTCTCTCAACTACAAGCTATCCTCACAAAAGCTCTCTTAGAATCCCTAAGAAGATCCTTAGCAGCTACAAGATGCTCTACCCTCATGGCCTTCATGCTGGATGCTATGCACCTATGGCTACCTGCAAGCACCTCAACCTCTCTCTTATGGGCTGCACGTACTCAGTGCTCTACCAAGCTCCTTTTGATGGCTACCAGAGCCTCTCTGCATGCCTCTACTTGCCACACCATGCCACACATGCCACTGCTTGTCACACCATGCTTTACAGCATCTCAGGCCATTAAATAATATGAGAATCCTCTTCTCAATAGTTCATAGGAGTCCTAACGGGGCTTTATCTCCTAATATGAGTCGAACAAGATTTTGATGGAGTCTTGGAATATCTTCCAACCTTCAGATTTGACCGTAATTCTCCATGGCCACTGGACCCTATGGTCTACGTGCAACTTCTATAGACCCCTTGGATTAATCATAATTCGAGTCCAAACAAAAAACTCTATCCTATTCTATTTACTTCCATCGAGCCGACTCTATCAGAGGTCGAGCTAGCTTGACTGCGTCTCGCCCGAATACTTACTTTCTATCTGCTTGAGAGGGCTGGCTCGACTACGATTCGAGCCAGCCCGATCTTAGCCCAAGCCAGCTCAAATCCCTATCCAAGCCAGCCTAACTGCTGTGCTGATACTGATTCTCCTCTGCTATGGGTCAAATTCAAGGCTTCAAATCCTAACAATCTCCATCTTGACTCAATATTTGGCCTCCACCTGATTTTGAGAGCTTTTGGTTCTTCTTACCCTCATGCCCTAGGGCAATCACCTACTATCTCATGGATGGCCAAATATGAGAGTTAAGCCAGGTCGCTCGATCCCACCTCCATCAATGGCTATGATCCTCCTGACCTGAGACCTACTTGGGGTAGCCTCCTATGGTAATAGGAACTTCATCTTGTGATGTCGCATGTCGTCCTCCCGAGTCTCCCATCTCGTGCGGAATCCATCTCCACCTGAAGCTCCACCTCACACTGGACTTTCTACCATGAGGTAATGTTCTCTATACTTTATTCCTCTTAACATCACTCTACTGTCGTGCATGACTTTCAGAATTTCTCCATCAACTTTCTATCTGAAGACGATCGAATCCAATCTGCTCAGTGAGATTAGATTCTTCTTAAAGTTGGGTAGTTTCAGATCTCACCCAACTTCTTCACTATTCCATCATGGAGCTTCATACTGACTGTCCCACTATTCTTGATCTCACAGCTCGATCCACCTGGTAGGAATACGATGCCCTCACTAGTTTCTAGAAAGTCAAATATCTTTTTTTTGCAACATACATAATAGAAATAAGTAAAATCCATAATCCACTAGAAGAAAGAAGTAGATATTTCATCAGTAATCAGAAGGACATCATTACTATCTTCTGTATCACTACTGGCCATCATCATAGTAGCCCTCATTCGATCTTTGAATTATGGACAATCCTTAACTTGATGCCCTAACTCATCACACTGGTAGCATCTGATATTGCTCTGATCCCTCATCTTGGATCTGAATCATCCTCCTTGTGATCTTCTATCACTTCATCTTCTGCCACTTACTCCTTCAAAAATCATCAAAGCTGAGCTACCACCATTCAAGCTCGAAACTAGGTTCTTCCTCTTGAGAACCTTATTCTGAAGAATCATCCAGTGATCTCATCCATCTTGATGGTGCTCTTTTTCACTAGAAAAGCAGTCACTAAGAACTCATACAAAAGAAGAAATAATGCTAGCAAGACCAATACCCTAGTCTTCTTCTTAACTTTTTCACCAATGCTGAGAAGGTCGTTGAGGATCTTCTGGAAGTTGGATAGATGCTCCTGTATGCTCTGACCTTCGTCCATCCACAACTAGTAGAACTGCCTTCAAAGAAATAACATATTAGTGAGCGACTTTACCATGTACAACTCCTCGAGCTTCGACCACAGCACCATCGGACAAGTCTTGCCAAGTATATGGATCACAACATCATCCGCTAGGTATAAGTAAATCATGCTCACCACGTGCATCTGCATCCACTTCCAATCCTTCACCTCCATGGTGGCTGGCATCTCTTCATACAAGAGAACAACGATCAACTCATGTTGGATGAGAACATCCTTTATCTTTGCTTGCCATAAGAAGAAATTATTCTTTCAATCAAATCTGTTGATCTCCATCTTGCTTGCACTTATCTTCTCCATATTCTTCAATCTTTATCACCACTACTGCAATCTATGATCTAGTATAACGTAGCTCTGATATCAATTATTATGATATCAACTCACTCTGATACCACTTATTGAGGATCTAGTACCAGATTATTATGGCAGAAAGAAAGAAGAAAATAAAACAAGAACAATAATCAAGTATGTGGATCAGTCTAAAGGCTCGCCTTCATGAGGCATACATAACTATACTATAAAAGAGAAAAATAAGTACAAGAGAACATCCACTCTTAACTTGCTATATAGAAATCTCTCTTAACTAGAAGCTATCCTTACAAAAGATCTCTCAGAATCCCTAAGAAGACCCTCAGTGACTATAAGATGTTCTGCCCTCACGGTCTTTGCACCAGATGCTATGCACCTATGGCTACCTACAAGCACCTCAGCCTCTCTCTCATAGGCTGCACGTACTCGATGCTTTGCCAAGCTCCTCTCGGTGACTGCCTAAGCTTCTCTGCATGCCTCTGCTTGCCACACCATGCCACACACGCCACTGCTTACCACACCATGCTCCACAACATCTCAGACCTTTAAATAGGATGAGAATACTCTTTTCAGTAGTTCACATGAGTCCTAACAGGGCTCTATCTCCTAATATGAGTCGAACAGAATTTTGATAGAGTCTTAGAATATCTCCTAGCCTTCAGATCATGACCGTAGTTCTCTATGGTCGCTAGATCCTATAGTTCATGCATAACTCTCATAGAACTCTTAGATTAATCATAATCCGAGTCCAAATAGAAAATTCTATCTTGTTCAATTTACTTTCATCGAGCCAACTCTATTAAAGGTCAAGCTGGCTCAACTGCATCTCGTCCAAATACCTGCTTTTTATTTGCCTAAGAGGGTCAGCTCAATCTCAGCTCAAGCCAGCTCAAACTCGTATCTAAGCCAGCCCGACTATTGTGCTAATATTGATTCTCCTTTACTGTGGGTCGAATTCGAGATGTCAAATTCTAACATTCACCTTCTTGATTTGATCGAAGAGTTCTAATATCTTTTTTAGTTTATTTTTTTACTTCATTATGGAATCATTTGAACATTTCAAATGATTCAGGCTTAACACCCCCATACCTAGATAGGTCATCTATAAACATAATAAAATATTGATATTCTTCTTTAGCACTTGAGTTTATAGGTCTACATATATCGCTGTGTATAAGACTTAGAACTTTACCAGCTCTTTCACCTTTTTCAATAAAATATGACTTTGTCATCTTTCTAAGAAGACAAGATTTATAGGTCGACAATGATTCATAATCATTGATGTTGAGCTTTTTCTCTTAGGCTAACATGTTTATCCTATTTTTATTAACATGATCAAGCCTAAATGCCAAAGATAGGTATCCTTGACATTATCTAACTTGGGTGTTTATTAATTATGTACATTACACTCAACAGACTGTGATTAAATATGTATATCATTTCTTTGTTGTCCATGCATTATTGTAATATCATTCATAATATATCGCAATAATCTTTCTTTATAGATAAATGATGACTATCTCTGACTAAAAAGCTAATAGAGATCATATTTATTATAAATAATGGACAATAGTGATAATCACTCAAATTGATAATATTTATATAAAAAATGAGGTCGACAATTTCTAATGCTAGGATTGGAATAAGACTTTTATCTTCAATATTCATGAATATCTTACTATTTTCAAACATTTCACTTACCTGAAGTTCTTGCAACGAATTGCATAAGACTACCTATATTTAATACCTAGGTAGTAGAATTATAAATAGAAAAATTATAAGGTGTTATCATATAACATCCTTGATGAGCAACTCTTTGCTCATTTCTCTTGTTCAGCCTATCAGGGTCAAGGAAAGAAAGATATTCATGACAATACTTTTTTCTATAATCCTGCTTCCGATAGTAGAAGCACTCTGCCTGATTTGGGTTAATTTTGGACATTTTATTTTCACTGGACTTAGAAGCCCCAGCATGAACCCTTCGTTTGCTGAACCAAATTCAACTTTTCATACTAATTATCGAAGTTAGGTCCCATAAGTCAATCACTGTCTAACAGTGAACGAAGCAATTAGGGTTTAGCCTTAATCTGAATAGAAAAGAGAACAAAAACTATTGTATATGAATTATTTTAAGCCTAAAGACTTGAACTTTTGTCTAAAAGTTCTTCCACTATTTTATATAAATTGGTAGCCTCTATCTACAATTCGAGAAATTACTTTAATTTTTTAGTAGGTACTAGAATCCACATAGACTACACACAAGCCCGACTTTGGTTAGTCAATCCATGTGCACAATGGGTAGGTTCTTTAATCAATTATTTTTCTAAATAATTTTTAGGATTTTAATTTTGCCCTAAAAATCTAATCAATAGGCTTTGGCCTCCACTGAAAGATCTGATTTGGTCCAACCATTAACATGATCATACTCGGTACACCCAGAAATCTAATCAGTAGACTTTGGCATCCACTGAAAAGATCTGGTTAGGTCTAACCATTAACATGACCATACTCAGTACCTCTAACCAATAAATGATTAAGCCCAACTTTGGTTGGTCAACCTAACCACCATTAGGGAGACACATCCAAGTCATCATAGGATGAATGATAATTCTAATATCTCGATGAATATCAGGCATAAGGTGCCTCCAATGTCCACCCAGATTTTTGGACCCATTATCAAACATCTTAGTGAGAGGCTACGACTTGATTATCCCCATAACTTTATCATTTTAAGGATCAAATAATTTTAGAAGATTTAAATTATTCATGATTTAAGGATAGAGAAGACATGGACCAAATTGCCCCTACCGACTTCACCAAGTCAAATCCTCCCACTGACTTCTCAAGTCATAGATGAAGATTAGGATCAGTTTCGATCCATGAGCACCTAGATCAGTCTCATTGAATAAAATCAGTCTCACTGATTTTCTATATGACATGGGTTAGCACAAATCAATGAGCAACCTAATCAAAAGTTGATTAACCACATTAGTCAGATAAGTGAGATTGGTGGGAGGATCTACCAAAGCTTGCCTTAGACACCATTAGAAATGGCCAAATAAATGGGCTGCCAATTAAAGACCACTAGTCTGAAAATGTTAGACTTACCTTAGATACCAATTGATTTATCAATTTTGATTTAGTCTGCATAAAGATTTGGGCTCAACCACTGAGCCGCGATTAGGTCCATTTGTTAGATGTATGAACTTTGATCAACTACAACTATTGAATTGATCTATAGAAAAAAATGACCTAATTCTAATTAACTATTAATTAGATTTGATCAATTTCTTAACTTAGTCCATATTTAATCTAATCCTAAGTCTAACCCAGTTAATGACCTGATCAAAGCTAACCTATTATCCTTTAATCCATGTTTTATGAAATTATCTTAGGATCTTCAAATCACAAACCTAGATTCTAAACAATCACTTAATTCTCAATTAAGTTTAAGACTGATGGGTTAGGATTCAAAATATCTAAACTAATTTTAATTTAATCATTTAAAATATTTTTAAAATATAAATAATTTAAATTAAATTACATTTAATTCAGGATTTTAGATCTGATTTGTTTCAATATTTAGATCATGTCCTAGGATTTTGAATCTAGAATTTTACAAAAAATAAGTTCATAATTTAAATTCCACAAGGCATATATGTCATACATATACATTCTAGATTCAAAAATCAAAACTACATATCTAGCATATGTATAAAAGAAACTAGATCTAAATATGAAACATATCATATAGATCTTATCTAAATGATCAAAAATTCAGATAATAAATTAATTAATCTTATATTTAAAATCTAAAAAATAAATCATAAAGTGCTTTAGATCTTATTAGCACATACTAGGACAACCTCTGCACTATAAGGGATGAACCTTACAGTAGAACAATCTTATAATCAATATGTACGATCCTACATTATTTAGATCTAATCGAAATAATCAATAATAGATCAAATATCTATTTATTTTAGATTTAAAATTAGAAAAATGAATCATAAATCTACTTAGATCATATCTAACTTGTTCATGTTTCAATTTACAAATCAGCACATATTAGGATAATCTTTTCATTATAAGAGATTAACCTTACAATAGGATAATCTTATGATCAGCATGTATGATCTATAGAGTTTTATTTTTAGATTTATTTTAATACAAACATGATCATGTCATAAAAGAACCTAGAGCTCTAATACCACTATTGAAAAATCATGTAAAGTTTTATGCATGTATTTTGAAATTTTTTCAAAACTAGATGCAATGAAAAACATAGATTAAACTATTTAATTTATTTATGCATGTGATCTAATCACTAAATTCTATATCTAGGATCTATAACATATCATAATGTATAAATAAATCTAAAAAATAAATCAATGATTGGTATTGATCATATCAATATCCTAGATATATAGTACTTGTAGAAATCCTAAATCACATCTATGTTAGAAAAAAGATCAGATCTCTTATCTTTGCATGAGTCAACAATACTATAGCTAAAAAAATATCATTATTCTTATTACTTAAAGCTACACAGCATGTCTGGCCTCTATAGGTTATCCACACGAAGTTACTATGCAGATCGAAGGTTCGTCAAATGAAGATCCGGTTGAAGTGCTAACTTGTTACAGATCCCTCTTGATTGTTGATTTAAAAATTATCTTCAAATCTCTTAGACCATGCAAGAGATGAAGATTACGAGGAGAATGAAGGGAGAGAACCAACTCCTAGATCTCCCAAAAGAAAAAAAAAAGGGTTAAGAAAAAGATCTAAGAGAAGACACATCTTCTCTTTCAGGACATCAGCCATTGATGTCCTAAATATGTCTCCATGCCAAGACAAGAGGAGACCCTCTCCTCTAGATTTTTTCAATCCCTTTTCTTCCTTTCTCTCTAATTATTTTTCTTGAAAAGTCTTATAAAACATGGACAAGAAAAAACTATCAAGGAGAACCTAAGAAAAGACCTTCTTCTCTTCTCCTTATCCCAACAGGACATGATCCATATCATGTCCAAAATAAACCAACCCCTCCAATAAACTAGGTGCCCCAAACCCCCATGCCCCCTCCCTCTCTCCTTCTAATTTTTGCATGGAATACCAAGGATTTCTCACACCATACAATATTTAAATAGGAGGCACGCAACAAATATGGAAGACTAGGTCAAATCCCTACTTTTTAGGGATTTAAATCAAAGAATTTGGGGGCATCCAACACTTGGACGCCACCCCATTAATTTTGTGCATGGGCTACTAGGAAATAATGCCCAAAATGAAATAAAGAGGGGCAGAAATCATCAAGAAAAGAAGCGCACAAAAATAAGGGGCATGGGATAAGATTCCATAATAAGAGAGAAGAGTTTTAATGATTTTAAACTCTTTCTTATCTTGCCATGTTAGACCAATTCAAATTTCTTTTCAAAACCAACCAAGAGTGGGCATGGAAACCTTTCTAAGGTGTGGGAAAATCATGCACAAGCTAAGGTGGGGGTGGAAAAAATATATGGCATGGGCTTTCTTAGTGGCGCAAGGGAACAGGAGTAGTCCTAGTTAGACTAGGACTTTCCAATGTAGACTAAGTCAAATTCAATTTGAATCTTATTTAAACTAAAATAAATATAACATAATTAAGGATATTCCTAGTCCAACTAGGAGTCTAATTAAATTAAATTTAAATCATATTTAAATCTAATTTAAATTCTAAGTTAATTAAAAATTAGGTGCACTCAAGTCCTATACTACTACAAAAAAGGGCTACGACAGTAGTTTGTAATCACTGTCATAGCCCAAAAAATTACTGCCATAGGCTATAGCAACGATTTTCTGACCGTTGCCACTGCGGCCATCACCATAGCTCTATGGCAGTGGTTGTTTGAATCGCTGTCATAGATTACCTATTGTAGTAATTTATAAACCACTGTAATATATCGACCTATAGCAGCAGTTATGTAACTGCTGCTGTAGATTACCTATAGCAGTGGTTGGCACCATTTTCACCATGAACCTATGGCAGCAGTTGGCACGGATATAGCAGTAGTTATAAAATCACTATCGTAGATCTTTTTATAATTAAAAAATTAAAATTTTTATTTTTTTATATATTTTATCAGATAAATATAGATATATAACATAAAAAAATATAATAAATATAAAAATTATTCTAAAATATTAAAATTTTATTACTAAATAAAATTTATTATAATATTTTTTTAAAAAATAAAATATATCAAAAGTCTCCTAAATTTACATCGTCGTCGTCGTCACTAGGAGCCGGAGCTAGTGCTGGAGCCAAAGCTAAAGCTGGAGCTGAAATGTGGGCCAACATATCCTCAAAGCTCGTGACTCCAAAATACGTGCTGAGCATCGACATCATGTGTCTTATGATGCCCTCCAGATGAGATGCGTGCTCCTCAACCCAATCTGCACGTGTCGCAGCATGATCTATCCATGCCAACACCTCCTCAAACTCCTCCCGACTGACGACATCAGAAATCTATGAGGAGACGCTCGCCTCAGACTAGTAGCTTGTCGGCATATGTCCGAGCCTACATCGGATCCTCCCAGAGTGCTCAGGCTCTAAGACCTGAGATAGATGGTCATGAGGCCTAGAGGTTTTCGGGCCCTCGCTAGTGAGTGCATCTAACTGATCTTGTAATTATAAATTAAAATAAAATTTTATAAGAAATGCTATAATACTAATCATGTATCCTAATATATTTAATACTTACAAAAATTCACACGATCGCAGTGTTCATCAGCCTGCCCATCTTATCCATGCAACTAGATCGAAAAATCTCGCATGACTGGGCATCACTCTATCTCTCATCAGCTATAACAAAGAATAAATTTATCAGAAAGATGATAAAAAAATATGAATTTAATTTATCTAGTAAGATTTAGAATTAATTACCTCTCTATGCACACGACTGGTCAGAGACTCGTGACCTAGAGTGTGCGTATACTCCTGAGCTGTATGGTTCTTCCGATTCTAATGGAAGGTAGCCTAATAAATATTTAAATAAATAATAAATATTTAAATAAAACTTTAAGTGTATTGAAAAATTTAAAAGTTAGAAATTTTATCTCAAACTTCTGGCTCCTTTAGTGTCTAACCATCCTCTCCCACTGATTTGGAGGACAGTCCTATATCCAGGGAACAAGCTCCTCCAGAGTTTCTCGTTAGTGCTCAAGCCATCCTCTATGAAGCTTGACCTTGTAACCCCGGTACAACGCTCTGATCTTCCTCAATCGAGCATCTCGAGCCCTCTCATGATCGAAAAAGTCATACCTCCTCTGTATAAATTTATCAAAAATTAGTTACAAAATTATTCTAATCAAACATATATAGTGTAAACATATAAAATGCATAAATATAACTAAGATGCACGTACTTATCCACATCTCCTCCTATACCTGATCCTTGATGGCAGCATCCATTAAACTCCAGTCTTTAGGCTCTACGGGAATGATGTTCGACCGCCTCACAAGCACTCCAAAAAAGAAATGCATCTCCCATGCGGTCTCCCCTACCGACCTCCCCTCTGCATCGTAATAGACCATCACCTGATGCTGGCGTTTCCACACGTGTGCCATATGTGTGGGATCATAAAATATCCAGCTAGATGATATACCTGCAATGCAAATATGTTATGCAAATATATGTGTACAAATACTATATAAAAAATAAAGTTGTGCTAATACAATAAAAACGTATACTCAGATGCCTATGTAGTAGCATGTGCCTCAGATATGGATGATGGTAGAGGCTCAGCTACTGATGGAGTAGATGCCGTCGGTGGAGTAGATACTAGCAGTGGAGGTCCCTAAGCAGTCGATACCGAGATGGACAGAGTATGCTCTGACTGCTCCTCGGATGCCAAACTGCGCATAACCCGCCAAGAGACAGGGGTGAAAGCTAGATGGCATTTTGGTGCCATCGTAATCTACAACGTTAATGAACATTAATCAATATAACATGTTGAACAATAATATTAGTATAGCATCAATAAATAGTCTCTAATATGTACACTAATTAATTGATGAGTCTATCATTATGCAATGCAATAAACAAAAGCAACAAGATATAAACATCCAAAAAATATTATGCAATAAATTCTACAATATGAATTATATTTATAAATAATTAAGGATGAGCAACAGTCGTAGATCCGATCTCTTATGCGAACCTTGGTGTTAATCCAAAAATCTGAAAGAAAAATAAAGTAGATGATGGTGGCACCTTAGGGCTTAAAGTTGGAATCTTAGAGAGACATCAAATTCTATTCGCTCAGAAGCTGAGCTAACTCTATGCCTAAGATAGCCGGCTCCGTGCCTGAGACATCCGACTAGGGTCCTCCCCCAGTCGGCTCGATCATGGCTCGAGTCGGCTTGGCTACGTATCCGAGTCAGCTCGGCTGTGTGCCATCCCCTCGATCACTTCCTCTCTCCCTCTCTCAATCTCTCTCACTGGCAATGGTAGCAAGACCGAACCCCTTCCTCCCAACTTTTTCATCTCTCGATCTTCCTCTCTCCCTCTCTCGATCTCCCTCACTAGCGAGGCCAAACCCCATCCCTTCTTCTCTCACTCTCTCGATCTCCCTCGTCGGCAAGGCGGACCCCATCCCCCCATGATGCGACGAGGCCAGACCGCCTCCCTCCCTCTCTCACTCTCTCGATCTCCACTCTCCCTCTCTCAATCTCCCTCGCTGGCGAGGGTGGACACCCTCCCTCCCAATGATGGCGGCGAGGCCAGACCCCCTTCCTCATAATGATGGCGGCGAGATCGAATCCCTCCCTTCCTCTCTCTCAAGTACAAATTCATCGAGTATTTGGATTTGGATCCAGTACCAGTAATTAAAATTAGGTCTAGATTTGAATATCCAGATTTTGATTCAAAACTCAACTCGTTGATAGATTCTAGTCCACCACCGACAAGCACACCCAAGGCTACGGCCACGACACGACCCAAAAACTATGGCATGCAAATAATTAAAATATTTATAATAAATATTTATAATATTTATTATAAATATTCTATAAATTATTATAAATATACATGATTAATAAATAATACTATAAAATTTTAAAAAAAATTATACCTACGGCTATAGAGAGCGGGTCGCACCGAAAGCTCTGAGGGTCACCGACGACGATGCTAGAGAAGGACAATGGCACTAAGAGTACCTACGAAATAGAAAATAGTGATAGAGAAAGAAGAGAAAAAAAGAGAGAGAGAGTAGGGGCGGTGAGGATAGGGCCCAAGGGAGGGGCACAGTGACGAGGAGGCCCGAGAGGCAGGTGATGGAAGGATCGATGATTAGGAGGCAGAGTATGGGGTGAGGGGTGGCGGGGAGGGGCGTCGTGGATGGAGGGAAGGGCTCGTCTAGGGGGTAGGGGGCGGGTGGAGGGGTGGTTAGAGATGGGGCTGGGGTGTGTAGGGTGGCGAGGAGGGGCGGTCAGAGATGGGCGGGTGTGGTAAGGTGGAGGGGGGGGGCTGAGGGGAGGGTGGGGGGTGATGGGCCGATGGGGGGTGGCGGGCGGCTGGAGGAGCAATCGGGATGGGAGGAAGGAGCGCGGTCGGGGCAAGGGTGAGGTGGGGGTCGAGTGAAGGTGGTGGTGGTGGGGAGGGGGCCTGGGATGGGGGGGCCAGAGGAGGAGGGGAAGGAGGGGTGGAGGGAAGGAGAGCTGCTTGGGGAGGGTGGGGGCGGCTGGCGGGGAGGGCGGTCGGGGATAGGGGCCAGAGGGGAGGGAAGGAGGGGCGGCGCCGATCGGGGGGGAAGGAGGGGCGACGTCGATCCGGGGTGGAAGGAGCCTCCTGGTGATGAAGAGGAGGGGGAGAGAGAGAGATCGAGCGTGCACGGAAAGAAAAAAAAATTTGAGGATTTTTAACCTAACCTATGGTAGCGGTTATTGAACCGCTGCCATAAATCTATGACAGCGATTATCCAAAACTGCTGCCATAGATCTACGACAGCATTCTATTACCACTGCCATAGATCTATAACAGCAATTTTTGATAGCCGCTGCCATAGATTGAAAATAATTTTTTTTATTTTTTTCTAAATATTATATAATTTTAAAATTTAATGTCCATCTTCACCATGCATTATCTAAATAATTATCATTAGAGTGTCATCGCAAAAGATCGCCTCGATCCGATAGCCCTAGCTTCATCAATCAAAAAATTTAATTTCAACGATCACGAATGATGATGCGATGATCTGATAGATGGAGATCTTGGATGGATTCAAAAATCTGCAACAATGATCTCGATGATGTTTGTAGCATACTATCAAAGTTTCACTTCAATCAGATATTGTTATCATGGTTAATTTAGTACGAAATGATTTCAGTCGTTAAATTAGAAATAAGCGATCAAAGGATTAAATAGAGATAATTTTTTAGTTAAATGATCTTTGTTATAATTTTAAATATTTTATACAGTGATGATAGTAAAATTTAAATAATTTTCGTATAAATTATTCATGTTAAGTAGATATTGCAAAAGCACGAGCATAACAATAGTGAAGTTTCAGAATGGTTATCAGGAGACGTATAGTTTTAGATCATTCTTCATCACACGAGTTAAATTTTATAATTACCATCATAAAAAATGATTAAAGTAGTAGCCAAGATCATTTATAAAAAAAATTATCTCATAATCGGACACCATTTGGTCCTTTGATCACTCGTTTATCATTTAATGGCTGAAACTAATCTGTACTAAATTGATCAAGATAACGATATTCGATTGAAGTGAAATTTTGATAGTATGCTACAAACATCACCAAGATAATCATTGCAGGTTTTTGGATCCATCGAAGGTATCCATCTATCAAATCATTGCATCATCGTTCATGGTCGTCGAAATCGAATTTTTCTGATTGACGAAGCTAGGGCCATCGGATCGAGGTGACCTTTTGCGATGACACTCTAATGATAATTATTTAAATAATAAATGGTAAAGATGGATATTAAATTTTAAAATTATATAATATTTAAATATATATATATATATATGGCAACGGTTATAATCGCTGCCATAAATCAGATTATAGCAGCGGTTTCTACTAACTACTGCTATAGGTCTGACTTATGGCAGCAGTTACAATAAACCACTACTATAGGTCGATCTATAGCAGCGGTTTTTAGAAACCGCTGCTATAGGTCCGATCTATGGTGGCGATTTTCGGTAACCACTGCTATATATCGGATCCATGACAATGATTATAAAAACCGCTACCATAGATCCGACCTATAGCAGTGGTTAACGAAAATCGCTATCGTAGAAGCTATGATAGCGGTTTCGAAAATCGCTACCATAGGATGCACTACCATAGGCCATTTTTGTAGTAGTGCTAGTCTAACAAAGAAATATTTTCTCTTGTAATTGGCTTATCTTATAAATCAATTTGACTTAATCCATTTTCGTAGTAGGATCTCAACCAGATTTCTCAATCAAATTGAGCTAATTAGCAATCTAATTGCTAATTGATTCTCCTGCAATACTTGCATTTGATCGATCATCAATTGCATTGATAATTCGATCACTGAACGATTCTCAATCGTCGATCAACCATCTGATTAAGTAATAACCTTTTATATATGTGACCTCATAGGTTCGAACTTAAGCTGGTAGCATAGGAATTAATTTCTATACCAATCAAAATGATCATCTAGTAATGGTACCCGACATTCGAATAGATTAAATGTATACAAAGCAACATCCATAGAATCCTGGCCTATGGTTATCGTACAATTCATCCCTTTGACCATTAATTCTTAGGATGACTTTGAGTTAGCTGTCAATACTCATACAAGTAATCTATATTGTATTTTAAAATTTTGCAAATCCTGTGACTCCTCACGAGGATTACCTAGGCCTAAGTTTTGCTAAATTGAAACATGACAACATATTCACTTCCTAAATTTAATTAGGAGTGGTCAATTCCATCTTGACTCATACATCAACTCTATAAGTACTTGATTGTATCCAAAAATCTTTCGATCCTATATTAGAAATACAGATAGTCCAGCATCAAATTATAGTGAGTTGCTTGCAAGTCACCGTGGTGATCTCAGATCAAAGGGACACTTATATCCATTGGCCTTAGCTAGCTACTCTTAATAATAGAGTGCTACATTGATCATGTTCAGTACAGATGTACTCCTACATCCTACCTATATGCCATACCAGTATCTCCACACCACTTGGTTATGAGGATAACCAATGCATATGACATACATCGATATATACTCGATAAGTTATCATCCTAATTAATAACTTATTATTTGATTGTGAATAATTTTAGAACCATCTGATAAATTCTTCTTTATTGATTAGGTATGGTTTTAAGAACTTTAACATAACTTAAGAGTTCATTTAAGGAAGATAGAACTTTTATGATGAATAAGCCAAATAATAATTATTATTGATAATTTACATACTGATTCTAATCATCTATAATTAAGATAATTGGCTTTACAAAATATTTCCAATCATCTATAATATGACCATCCATGAAGGCTCAAGCATTAACTAACTTTGTCACTGAATGTACAATACTAGACAACAAACCAAAGCACAAAATTGACAATGAGTCGGGACAAGCAGAGAGTTTTAAGGCCGAACTAGAGTCAGCATGGGTACTTTATGTTGATGGAGTATCCAGTGCCCAGGAAAGTGGGGCCGGCCTCACCTCACTAACTCCAAAGGAACTATAACCAAATATGTCCTTCGGTTTGATTTCAAGACATTCAATAATCAAGCTGAATATGAAATCTTATTAGCTAGCTTGAAGATCGCCAAGGAACTCGACATAGATAACCTGAAAATTTTTATTGACTCACAACTAATAAGTGGACAAGTTAAAGATGAGTATGAAGCTTGAGATCCGACTATGCTAAAATACCTTTTGAAGGTGAAAGATCTCATATCAACTTTCAAACATTTTGAGATTTTTCATATTCTAAGAATAAAAAATGCTCAAGCCGACATACTTTCTCGACTCATAACTACTTCCAACCATCTTAGCCGAATCTTCATCAAATACCTCAAACAGCCAAGTATTGACAAGGTCGATGAAGTGCTACAAATAAATGATGAATCAAGTTGGATGGACCTGATCGTCCAATACTTGACTGATGAAACTCTACCTAAAGATTCTTCAGAAGCTAAATGCTTAAGGTGGGCAGCCTCACAATATATCCTGATGAATGAATGGCTCTATAAGAGGCCATTCTCTCTTTCTCTACTTAAATGCTTGGGGCCTACCGATGTCGACTATGCTCTTTAGGAAGTCCATAAAAGAATTTATGAAAATTACTTGGAGGGCAAGTCATTGGCCTATAAGATTCTACAATAGGAATACTATTGGCCCACCATAAAAAAAGATGCAATTGAACTCGTTTGGAGGTACGAAGCATGTCAGAAATATGCTAACATTCAGCATCAACCAACTAGTCAGCTGACATCAATCATCGCACCATGGCCATTCGCACAATAAGAAATGGATATTTTTGGCCCTTTTTCTCCAGTATCTAGTCAAAAAAAAAATTTTGATGGTCGTCTAGACTACTTCACCAAATGGATGGAGGCCAAACCCCTAGCATAGATGAAAGACTTCATTCTAAAGTCAATCATATACAGATTTGGATTACCACAGACCACCAACAATGGTCATTAGTTCGATAATCAAAACTTCAGAGAGTTATGTACAAAATTTTATATTACACATAAACTCACTTCTATTGTACATCCCTAATTGAATGGTGAGACAGAAGTCATAAATTGGATGATCCTACATAGATTAAAGACATGACTAAATGAACCAAAAGACCTTTGGGTGGAAGAATTACATTCGGTCCTATAAGCATATTAGGTAACTCCTTGCATTCTAATGGGAGAATTGCTATTCAACCTAGCCTATAGAACTGAGTCGATAATCCCAGTGGAGATCGGCTTACCACTGATGAGAGTCGAACACTGTAGAGCTAAGCAACTCTAAATCTCAAAGAGCCAACATCAATTTACTTTTTGAAGTTCGATGGCAGGCTCAAGCTCGAATAGCCACATATCGACAAAGAATCGCCCAATATTATAATGGAAGGGTTAAGCAGAAGGTATTTCTTCCTGAAGATTTAATTTTAAGGAAGATAGAGATTTCAAAATCTTTAGATCAAGAAAAATTATCTTCAAACTAGGAAGGACCCTACAAAGTAATCGAAACCATTCTCCCAAGCGCATATCGGCTAGAGACTCTTGATGGAGTGACTATCCCACAAACATAAAATGCGGACAACTTGAAAATGTATTATTAGTAAAGTTGTCCATGTGTTACGACATCCTTGAAGTAAAATGGTTGAATTATGACTTCTCTTCAATATTTAATTAAGTACAAATAAAACTTGATCGACGACCCATCATCCAAAATATATATCGACTGACCATTGGCCAAGTAATTCTACAAGCCGACTAATAGTTAGACAATTCTATAAACTAACTAATAGTTAGACGATGATATATAAACTGACTCATATTTGAATGACATTTCTAGCCAACTTACAGTCGGAGGACTTGTCAGACTGACTTTGGTCAGATAACTCATCATGCTGACTCAGCTATGATTGAGCGGAATATTATGTCAACTTAGCTATGGCTAAGTGGAATATTATGTCAATTTAGCCACAACTAAGCAAAATTTTACGTCAATTAAACTATGGTTGAGAAGAATACTTGCTTAACTACGGTTTAGCAAGGAACATACCGACTTGACTCTGGTCAATCAAAGGATATTCAACTAACTTTCATTTATCAAAAACTTAAAAATTTTTGCCTAAAGTCTAGTTGGTTGATACCTGATTAGCTGGCAAATTCAACAACTATAACTACTCATCAACGTTCAATACATAGATTGATGTTTGGCTCCCAATTAAAGTCTAATTAACTGACTCTAGCACTTAGAAATATTTTCTTTTATTCATAAGAGGAAAAATTACAAAATTAGGTTAAGGCCTAGTTACAAAATTGGACTATCATCTAGTAATAAAGGAAAGAGAAAAACCCACTACATTTATACCAATTACCAATCAGTCTCTTCCCTCATCGTGTCAGTGGTCATCACATTTCCAATCATCTGATTGTCAATAGCTACTGGCTCAACTTTGGACAACACTAGTGTTGCCTCATTAGAAGGTGGAGTGGGATCTGCAGTGGTTGGTGCTTCTTCTTCATTTGGAGCAACCACCGCTTTAGCAACTCGTCTTCTCCATTAGCCTCTGGGATAGTGATGCAGCTAAAATCCAAGTTTGGATAGAATTTTCTAACTGCATCCCTACCATCTTCATATCCAATCCTGTAAGATATACTGTCGCCTTCAAGGAATGCCTCCTTAAAGTATCTGAACTCTTATATTCCTCAACAACTTACTCTCACACCCGATTGAGAGCCTTCTGAGCCAACTTCGCCTCCTCCTTGGTGAAAGCCGATTCTACTTCAACATTCTAAAACCTCTTCTGCTCCTCCTCCAACTCCGTGATGCAACCATCATGTTCCTTATGGAGTCGACTGACCTCAAGCCATTTCTTCCTTATATAGGACTCCTGGATCTCGATGATCCATTGGGCTAACTCTAAATCGATGTGGGCTGACTCTAGCTTGGCCTTCAATAAGGAGATCTCTTCCTCTTGCTTCTTCTTCTGCTCTATCGCTTCCTTTTCTCAATCAATTGCCACTTGGAGACATTCCAGAGTAGCGGTCTTCTCTACATTAGTTGCCATAACCTTGTCAGACCAAACCCGATGCAAGTCAGCAAATGATCGATACCCCTTCTCTAGTACCGACATGTCATGCACCAGCTGAAGAAAAGATGAATATGAATCAAAAAAATAAGCAAAAGGAGAATGAGCAAAAAGTTTTAATTAACTTACACTGAGGATCATTGGGTAAAAGGAAGAGAACATTTCGAGCACTGTCCAACTCTTCCTATTCTCCCTATCAATCAGGAGAAGAGCAGCTTCGATAAGCTACTTCGCTAATGTGGAGTCCACCAAAGCCGACTCCCCAATGGGAATTCTAATATCTAAAAGCTCCACATAACCATTTGGAGCTTCACTTCCAACAGACATCGTGGATGCTTTCCCTCGCCTTTGACTCGATGGTTGTTTAATCAGAGTTGACATCCATTCGAGCATGGATGGCATTCGAGATACCATCGACTACTATTCGATCGATCCAACCTCGGACATTGGAGTAGCCTGAGGAATCACCAGTTCCACATGGACAATCAGTGCCTCCACCAGCATAACATCATCATTTGGAACTTCAACTGGTGGAACTTCGACTAATGGAAGAGCCGTTGGAACCGCTAATGCAATGACCGCGTCACTGGCCCTCCTAGAAACCACAACTGATGGAATGTCAGTCAGACCAATGGCCATCAATGGTGTGTCAACCAGATCGATAATCACCAATGGTGTATCAAGCTGACTCTTCTTCGGCACTCGAGATGACCCACCACCGGTAGTAGGCCTCTTTTTAGCAGTGAATCATCAGACATTAGCCATAGAAATTGGTGCTATAGGCTGCATAGCTAAAAATAAAGAAGACACAATTTTATTGCAAGTTCAAAATCAAACAAGAATGAAAAATCTAAAAGAAAGCTATGTTAAACTATACCTACAACTGGCACTAGACCAAGTCCGGCATCATATAAAGCTTGATCTATCAATAGATCCTTCTACGCTGGGACTTCTATGTCCTTCAGCTTGAGAAAATCTTCTCTATTGGCAACATCAACCTGACTGTTGTCACTTAGGCTAGTGTTCAGATTTCCCCAGGTAAAAGAAAAACTCTAAGGCAAAGAAGAAGAAACAAAGAAAAATTGAGTCTTCCAATCTTGAATTAAGGAAGAAAGACCCATGATGAAACATATACCCTTCCTCAGGGCAAAGAATTATCAACCCTCAGCTTTAGGATGTGGACAAAGGATGAAGAATGGTTAGAAGAGAGACAACTGAGGGATAGTCAGAATTGAATTATACAACAAAGCAAATGAAACAAGAAACCAAATAGAATTCAGTGCAAGCTAGGCTAAATAGACTTGGTAATAATCCAGGATGTTCCAATGAACTCCAGGATGGGGAAGCGAAGGTCCAACCTAAGGTTTTTGATATAAAATGCAACCTGATCCAGAGGTGGGGCAATCATCCGACCATCCAAGCCAGTGCAGACAGTTGAAACTGCTCCAGGATATGAAACTATTCTCGAAGACGGGCAATAGTAGATTCAATCAAAGAAGAGACCTCCTCCACTGTCAGACTCAGGGAAGAAACTCTAGCCGAACCGGTCAGTTGACTATCCCAAGAAGAGTGTGGGTTAGATTGTCTACCATAGAGCTACTTCCACCTACCCAACATTGACTTCTATCCGCCATTGCTAATGATATAGAGAAACTTAAAGGGAAAGGAAAAGAAATCTAGCCTGAAGTTAGAAGGAATTTGAAAAAAATAGCAAAGACAAAGAAGAATGAGGGACAACTCTAGGCATCCATGAGAACTCTCAGTTGCAATAGAAAATCAAGAAGGTAACCCTATATATAGGATCCACTAATGGTCAAGATGATTTTATTCAAATTAAGGTCATCAAGATCTTGACACATGGTGACATATAGACCGACCATCATTCGAATGTTTCAATACACCTATCATCAAATCAAGCTACATCATCGCTATTCGCAAGAATAGGTGAAATCCAATGACTGCTTGACATGTGGTAATAATCGATTGATCTAAAATCAAATTGGCCAAATTGTCTAGCTATCAAATTATCTTTTCAATTGAATATGCTAATGATGGTTGCACGATCATCAAAACAACAAAATAGCTAGAAACTTTTCAACTTTCAAAGCAATCATTAATGCTTGAAAATAAAGCAGCAGCCAAATCGATGCTCGAGACAATATGTGAAAATTCTCATCATTCAATGAGTCAACCCATATATCAAGTCACGTGCCATTCCCCTTGAACTCAAGAGTGGGGGGGCAACTGCTGAGACAATCGAATCCACTCCTCTGATTTAATATCAACATTCCAACTTATAATTGATAATACCGATGGTATAATGGCAACATCAAATCCTCAACTAACAACTGGTTTCTTCGACTATGAGTCGAAGATAGAAGATTGGATGACTTCCAATTGGATAACCTTTGAATTACTATTGATGCCAAACCCAAATAAGCTGACTATCAATCATTCTCAAATGCTCAACTCACGGTCGGTGATAAATTGATAGCCAACTATCAATCGACAAACCAATTGATAGTCGATAACTCTCAATCGACTTTTCCAATGAACACGATGATTCAAACAATTGTCTAATTGCCAATCGATAGTTAGTCAATACAATAATAACATCGATGTACAGTCAATGCGATGCTTACTGACATATAGTCAGTATATGATAAATTACGAATGCAAAACATGCATAACAGTCGTTCATGGATATTAATTACTAATCCCATGATCAAATAATGCTAGAATAAGCAAGACCTATGTTCCTAACCCTTACAAATGGTTACCAACAGCCTATCTATAGAGGAAGGTAAATGAATAGTATTAGTAAGGCATTTATGGGCTACACTATCAATTTTCATTCTAGTTACCTGTTTGACCAACTCCCACCTCTAACTTAAGCATCGGAGGATCTCCATTGAAAATAATTTTGATCAATGTGGATGCTGTCTTGTAGGTTGCTTTGAGCCAGAGTCAAGCGCATCAGGGATTTGGCTACAATAGAACCCAATTAAATTAGAAACCAAACTATCTCAAATAAATCCTAATCAAATTAGGAATTAATCAAGCTCAGGTTCTGATCAAATTAGAAACTAATCTTCCTTAGCAATTAGTTTATCTTATAACCTAATCAAATCAAACTAAATTGAATCAAATTCAATTAGCCTTGACCCAAACCTCATTACTCAATCAAATTAAGCTAATCAGTAATCTAATTGCTAATTAATCTTTCTATAATTTATTAACCCTTAGCAAATTATTTTATCATAACTTTTGCATAAGGTTAACCTCATAATCATTGATCAGCTATCTGATCAGATAGAAACCTCTTAAATATATGACCCCATAGGTTCGTACATAAATTAGTAGCACAAAAATAAATTTTTATACTAATCGAAGTGACTATCTAGTAATGGTATCCGACGTTTAGATAGACCGAATGATTGTAAAGCAACATTCTAGAACCTTTAGACTATGGTTATTATATAATTCATTCCTTTGACCCTTAATGCTCAAGATGACTTTAGGGTTAAACTATTAACTCTTAATCAGTACATCTGATTTATGTCTCAACCTTATAAATCCTGTAACTCCTCATAAAGACTATCCTAACCAAGATTTTGCTAAATTGAAATATAAAATAGCACTATCTCCTGAAATCAAGAGTGGTCAATCCCATCTTGACTCATACACTGACTTCGCAAGTACTTGTCTATGCCTAAAAATCTTCCATCACTGAATTAAAAATTTAAGTAGTCCGGCATCAAAGCATGGTGAGTTGCTTGCAAGTCACTTTGATGATCTCAAATTGAAGGGACACTTATATCGATATCCTTCGAAAGCTACTCTTGATAGTAGAGTGCTCCATAGTTGGATCATGTTCGGTAAAATATACTCCTATATTTTACCAGTGTGCCATATCCGTGTCTCCATACTTCTTGGTTAGGAGGACAACCAATCTATATGGCACACAATGATCTATACTTGATGAATGTCATCATCCTAATTAATAACACAATATTTGATCACAAATTAGTTTAAGAACTATATGATAAATCCTTCTTTATAAATTGAAAATAGTTTTAAAAACTTCATCATAATATACGATTTCAAAAGAGAAGATGTACAATTTATGATGAACATGCTAAATAATTTTTATTAATTAATAATTTATATATAAATTATAATAAGCTCAACTATCTATAACTTAGATAATTGGCTTTAGGACATATTTTCTAACAATGAGTTATTATACCATATATTTATAATTTCTACATCATGTGAACAAAATTATTAGAGTGCATTTAAAAATGATAAATCATTTTTATCCAATGTTACAGAAGTTCAATTTTTTATGATGTTGATGGAGGGATCTGATGAAAATAGTGCAGGATTTCTAGCTCTACTTTTGAAATATTTTTAAAAATTTAATATAGTAAAATTAAAAATTAATATAATTAATTTTTAAAGCTATTGATCATATCAATAAATCCTACACTAAGGATCAAATATGATATATATGCAATTAAAATCTAAAAACTAAATTACCAGCAGTAAAATAATTTTTACTACTCTACGTGTTCAAAATATGATACCTTGCGTAGGTAGCCGAACACCATAATTTGATCACTATCAGAGAGGTCCTCTCATCATGATGCAACCATACAAATCGTATGGCCTCCATGGATCATCCACATGAGATCCTGATCCTGATCGGCTCTTTCCGAGTGCTAGCTCAATGATGGATACTTTTGACAGCTGAATCTGATCAAATGCCTTCGATCTCCTTCTACTAATTCTTTGGATTCTCTTAATTAGCAACAAAGGTAGAAGAGATGTAGAGGAGGCTCTTCTAAAAATTTTGTGAAGTTTTGATGCTCAAAACTCACAAAACCATACCGCAAAACCCGAGGCATGAACCCTAGGATAGCACTTAGAAAACCCTGCACCTTAGTCTCTCTAGACCTTTTTTTCTCTCAGATTTATTTTGAATTTTTCATGCAGAAGAGAGGGCTCATGCAAGGTTTCTCACTCCTCTCTAGGATTTTGCATGCCCCAGCAAAAATTCCCTTTTAATGTGCACCATTCGGCATTGACACAGCATGGAAGGATGAGATTAGGTTGGTTGTCAATTCAAATTCAAACACAATTTGAATTCAAACTCAAAACCACTTGATCCTATCTACTAGCGGCAACAAAGCAATGGGTGTGCACCCACTCTTGCATGTGGAAGAATAACGAGAATCAAATTCTCATCGAAGAAAGAAAAGGGTGCAAGAGTGGAGAGATAAGGATAGGTGGTTGCCCATTTGAATTCAAATGGAAATCAACCAAGAGTTATCCATTTGAGGCATGGAGAAACTAGGCATGAGCCCTCTTAGCATGGAAAATGTTTCATGAGGAACTTTTTCTCATAGAAAAAAAAATGGGTGTAGATAAGGGGTGAGGTGGCGCATGAGAAGACTAGTCAAATTAGTCTTAAAATTTCTTATCCAATTGTACCAACCCAAACCAATTTGGTTAGGCCCAATTAGATAAGATTAAACCCAACTTATTTAGGCTTAAATAGGTTCAATCAAATTTTAATTAAATTAAAAATTAATTAAGCTCAACCCTTGATCAAATCAGAGACTAAACCTTCTTGGCGATTATGTCATCTCATAATCTAATTGGATCAAATTCAATTGAATCCAATTCAATTAGACTTGATCCAAAAATCATTACTCAATCAAATTGAGTTAATTAATAATTAAATCACTAATTAAACCTCTCCTAAATTTAGAGTCCAAATCCAGTGGGTGTCTGGGCAATAGAGTCCCATTTATATTATTGGAGATAAATTTTGCTCCTGCCGAACTTCGGATCGACACCTAATCGACAAGGATTCTTGATCGTGGAAGAGCTTCAACCACGACTTCGCTTGTCCCTAGATTGACCAACTTTTAGTATGCCTGTTGATATTTGGGACTGCTTGGATGAACTTTCTCCAGACTTCTCCTCCAGACAGACTTCTCCTTCAGTTAAACTTCCTCCAGACTTCTCCCCCAGCCAGACTTCTCTTTCAAACGAACTTCTC
Source organism: Cocos nucifera (assembly GCA_006176705.1). NCBI lineage: Eukaryota > Viridiplantae > Streptophyta > Magnoliopsida > Arecales > Arecaceae > Cocos > Cocos nucifera. The sequence continues at coordinate 40,944 of QRFJ01000177.1, read as the reverse complement.
CTCTAGATGAGCTTCCTCCAGACTTCTTCCTTAGTCAAACTTTCTCCAAACTTCTCCTCCATACAGACTTCTCCTTCAGTCAAATTTTCTTTGAACTTCTCCTTCAAATAAACTCTCTCTCCAGATGAATTTTTTCATTAGTCTAACTTCCTCCGAATTCCTTCCAATCATCCGAAGGGCTTCTCCCAATTGAACCATTTTTGTTATTGATCATGGTTCAATCCAAACTTTAATAATTAAATCTCAATCGCCTGCATATCACGATAATGGATGCATCGTGACAATAGACACTATCCCCTATAACAAACCCCACGTGGCCTGAACAGCCCACTACTCAATAGTTATGGCTATTACCGTCAGTTTGTTACAGACTCCGTTTATAAAAGATGTTACATATGCATGCCCTAGAAGCCAGAATTGGCTGACACTTGTAATACACTTCTAAAGACAAAATTATAATTTTGACTATAAATAATAAAATAGGTTATTTTCTATCACAAATATGTATTTAAAACATGAATTTTTATTTATTAACTCATAAAATGCTTCTAACCGTAGGATCGTCATGAGGATGGTGATTGATCTGGAAGGTTAGTATACAATTGCTTCTTTATAGTAGATGAGTCTTGAGTCTACAGTGTAGATACATCAGAGCGAGAGTATAGGTACTTGTTAGAGAACGAGGGCACTAAGCATGACCACCTCAAGCAGTCATAAGAAAGCCTACCTTCTCGTCGATGACTAACTCGATGCTATAGTGGTGTGTCTGGTTCTTTGACTTGAGGTGCATCGTAGTTCACCTTGAGGGTGTTATAGTTTAACTACACCATGATTCGATCTCCTAGCCGCTCGAAACTCTGAGGTGTATGTTGGCTATAACATATTCATTATAGGAATTGAATTACACCAAGAGGGAATCGAATAGAAATTATATACTACTAGGTTTTCACATCGGACTTGAATCGAATGATTAAATCATATGATAGAAATTAGGGTTTGACGAGTTCACCTTAACCCTAATCTGATCGAGGCTCAAGATAGAAGAACTTAATCACACAACTAGCTACACCGAGATGTTCATTTTCAGTTTTGATAGGTTGCCATCATATACTACTAGGTGTCATTGATGAATTTTGAGAGCAATTAGAATGATTTAGATGATCGATCATTTCAGTTATCTAAATTATAAGAGTTCTAAACCATCGAAAGGAGTTTCAATGATGTCGATGATGGAGATCATGACATATCCCATTATCATACAGAATTGAACCTAACTAGGTCACACAAACAAGGGTTTGGATTTGGATATCATCAATTGGACTAACCTAATTCAATTGATTTGAATTAGATTCAATAAGGTTCAAGGAAATCGTGCTAGCACACGATTGAACCTAACGTTCTTCTTTTATTATCATTAAAAGTTTTCTCGACTGAGCCAAATATGTTTGTGCTCACTCAAGTATCTTTACTTAGTCTGACTGGAGTTTGTCCCGGTTAGAAAAGGATTATCTTAATTTATGAGATAAATTTGAGACAACACCTATCATTTTTCATCATCTGCTAATTCTTGTCCTTTGACTTTGGTCAAACATTGACCTTTGACTCTTGAATATCTGCCCATGTATCATGCACTTATTGGAGAACAGATAGGAGCTTGTCCCCTTACTGAAATTTAAAAAGGAGGGGGTGCATGCCTAGGATGGCATGTGCCCATGGATAGGGATGTCTGGAGTCCCATGCAGATGGGACTCCAGGTTGCTTCTTGGATTCTACTTAGGTGACCCTTACCTATAGACTTTGACCAATCTTAGATGCCATCTAAGGATGAATTTATGGGGCTCTCATCTGATTGGATCAGGTGATGTCATCCCACCAATCAGATTTAGATCTAATTGCACGAAACAACATGATTGGCTGGGATGATGCAGCACTGCATGGCGCAGCAGGGTCTATAAATAAACCCTATCTGCACCCAACTTTCAGAGAGCTTTCTCCTAGATCCTGAAATCCTAGATCCTAAAATGAGAATGGCCAAGAGGAATGCCTTAATCAAAAATCAAGAACTTACTTTCTGTAAAACCCTAGATCCTAAAATTCTAGAATTTTATTTACATGTTTTGTTTGTGAATTCTAACTTAATTAAGAATTAAGATTATAAAATATTAATTAGATTTAAAATTAAAAATTTTAGATCTAAGATATATTCATAATATTGGGTTTGGGCTTGGGTAGCTCAATTAGGTCTAAGTGGTTGATCAAATCGAATCAAGAGTTGGTTAGATGGGATCAACAGTGCTTAAATTGACTAGCCTAATAGGATTAAGTCTAGGTCAAGATCGAGTCACATGAGTGATCGATCAGGCTAAGACCTAATTAGGCTCAGTGGTTAGAGTCTGGATTGTAGGCTAATCTGATTGATTATGGCTTAACAATTTGGTGTCTAAGGTAAGTCTGGCAGATACGATCGACTAGTTTTTAATTGGGAGCTAGTCGACTTGATTGCGTTCTTGTCGAGTTAATGGCATATCCCTTCCACCAATCTCACTTACTTGGCCATGTTTGTTAGCTCAGCTCTAATCTGAGGTGGTCAATAATCCGAGCTAACACATGTCACTAGATTAGTCATAATGGTTATGACTATGTCAAGTCTAGTTTAATGAGACCTAAATCAAGCATAGCTACTGGCGAAAAGATATCCTGATAGTCAATATCTTCGCATTGACTTAATCTTTTGCCACTAATCTAACCTTGAATGTCTCCACATTCCCATCTGCACCAATCTTTCTCTTGAAGATCCATTTACACCCAATAGGTACTATACCTTCTGGTGGATCTACCAAGGTTCAGACTTGGTTTGAGTGCATCGAGTCAATTTCTGACTTCATTGTCTCTAACCATTTCTCAGAGTCGATATCTGATATCACCTCATTTTAGGTTTTGGGATCATTACCATGAACCCATTACCTATGAGGAACATTTCCTCTATATCTTCTGAAATAGTACCTAAGTACCTTTCAGGAGGACGGAAAACCCTTTCCAATCTATGAGGTGGAGGAGGTAGTGTATTGATTGGCTTAACCTGATTAGGTTCCATTTGGTCCTTAGCTCGTTGCTCTTGTGAGACTTTCTCATTGAGCTTGATCTGCTTTTCAATGCCGCTATCTTGAATAAACTATTTTTCAAGAAAGATGGCATGTCGACTCATAATCACATTATGATCCTCTGGAATATAGAAATAATATCCTAATGACTCTTTAGGATATCCTATGAATCGAGCTCTAAAGGACCTAAAGTCTAACTTATTCACTTGTTGTCTTTTGACATGAGTCAGACAACCCCAAATTCTGAGATGACTCAGACTTGGTTTCTTACCATGCCATATTTCATATGGTGTGGTAGGAAAGATTTTAGAAGTTCAGTAAGTATATTGTAGTTAACAAACAGTGTCCCCAAAGAAAATCAGAAAGATCTATGAAGCTCATCATGGATCAGACCATATCTAATAGGGTCCTATTCCTCCATTCTGAAATCCCGTTGAGTTGAGGTATTCCTGGTGGAGTCCATTAAGAGACTATGCCATTTTCTTTGAGATAGTCCAGGAATTTTTGACTAAGGTATTCACCTCCTCGATCTGATCGAGGAACCTTAATGAATTTTCTAATTTGCTTTTCTACTTCATGTTTGAATTCTTTGAACTTTTCAAATGCTTCAGACTTGTGTCTCATAAGATACACATAACCATACCTAGATAAATCATCAGTAAAGATTATGAAGTAGAATAAGTTGCCTCTAGCCGGCACATCGAATGGGCCGCACACATCTGTATGTACTAAGGCAAGAAGATCCATGGCCCTTTCCCCATGTCCTACAAAAGAAAGCTTAGTCATTTTGCCATGAAGATAAGATTCATAAATTGGATATGACTCGGAAGTCAATAAACTCAATAGCCCAGTTTTTTCTAATTTGTTAATCCTATCTTCTGCTATATAATCTAATCTTAGGTGCCATAGATACCTATCATTAGGACTATCCCTAGGACATTTTGACTTTATGGCATTCACATTTTGCTCGAAGTTAAAAATAGATACATCAACATGTAACTAATAAAGACCGTTAATAAGGAAACCATTTGCAATTTTATTTCTTTCATAAAGAAGGTTACAATGGTCCCTAAAAAAACTAATTACATAGCCTTCTAATGCAAGGCAAGAAATAGAAATTAAATTCCTGCTTGTTGCAGGCACATAATAACAGTCTTTTAATACTAAATCTAAACTAGATGGTAGTCGAAGAGGGTATGTTTCCACGGTCATGGCAGCAATCCTTGCTCCATTTTCGATGCATAGGATCATCTCACCATCCCTCAGCCTCCTGCTATCCTCAAGACCCTGCATAGAAGTGCACAAGTGAGCAGTAGAACCAAAGTCAAGCATCCAACTGGATGCAGAAAAAATCATAAGGTTAGACTCAATAATGAGCATACCTCTAGAAGGACCTGTCTCCTTCTTCTTTAGGGTGGCTAGGTAAGTAGGGCAGTTCTGCTTCCAGTGGTCGTCATTGTTGCAATGAAAACACTTTTCTTTGTCAATGGCCTTCTTCTTTGGCTCTGCCTTTTTTTTCTTTCCTCCTTCCATCTTTTGCTTTTTCGTAGACTTCTTCTTCTTTCCAAAAGACTTTCTCTTGGAAGAAGTCCATTTCATAGCAAGCACCGAGTCTTTAGAACCTTTCATGGAAAGCTCAGTGGTAACCAGCATGTTCATAAGTTCGACCAAGGAGTTTTGAAGTTTATGCATATGGTAATTCATGATGAACTGCCCATATGCATCGATCAACGATTGCAAAATTATGTTATTTTACAGATCCAAGTCCAACCTCACTCCGAGCTTCTCAAGCTCTTTCAAGTCCTTGATCATCATTAGACAATGATCTTGGACTGACTGTCCATCACGCATCTTAGCCTTGAACAGTCGTTTAGTGACTTGATACTTGGCTGTGCGACTCTGTTCACCAAACATCTCCTATAGGTGAGCCAATATTTGGCAAGCATTCTAATATCTTCATGTTGGTGCTGAAGCTCATTAGACATCGAGCCCAATATATAGTATCTGGCCTTATTATCTTCGTCAGTCCACTTATCCAGAGATGCTCTCTATTTAGCGGATGGATGAGCTGATAAGGTGGGAGGGTCTTAGTCCAACACATGAGTTAACTTCTCAGAATCCAAAATGATTTTGAAGTTTCGGAGCTAATCCTTGTAATTTGGTCCGATCAGTCTATGGGTGTCCAGGATTCATGCTAGTGGGCTGGATGCAGACATCTTCCTATAGAGAGTCAAAGTTTCTAGTTAGATATTGTAATTAAGACTTAACAATTTGTTTAGAAATTTTATTTTTAAACAAATTAGCTTCCACTATTTTCTCGGATCCCTACACTCCCTCTGTAGAGATGTGAAAATCTTCATGATTACTAATTTTTAGTGGGTGGTGCGGTCCCACCGACTTACTCATCACCTCACCTAACAGTTATTGGTGATGGGTTAGCCAATGAGTGAACAACTCTTGTTCAATGATTCTCTAATCATGGTGCACCCAAACTTGGTCTCTAATTCATGAATCTCACTGTGTCCGAAATATTGATCCACTCCTTAGTTAAGTCAGACTCACCATTTGCATAGATTGGATTCTTAATTGAGTCTTTCACCGTATCCAGAATATTGAGCCCAATTCATCCTCCAGCTTATAGCATCCAATGCCTAATAGACATGGTTGCGTCTTCCCAGTACAATTGAGCCATTGTAACCAGTCGAGAACAATCAACCCCGGGAAGGGCCCGCACATCTATAATAATGGAAGACCTTAGACTTAATCTTTTTTTAGAGAGATTTGATTTAGGTCTCATTAAACTAGACTTGACATAGTCATAACCATTATGACTAACCTAGTGGCATAGGTTAGCTCGGATTATTAACCACCTCAGATCAGAACTGAGTCAACAAACATGGCCAGGTAAGTGAGACCGATGGAAGGGATATGCCATTAACTCGATAAGAACGCATTCGAGTCGAGTAGCTCCCAATTAAAAATCAGTCGGTCATATATGCCAAACTTACCTTAGACACCAAATTATTGAGACAGAACCAATCGGATTAGCCTACAATCCAGACTCTAACCACTAAGCCTAATTAGGTCTTAGCTTGATCGATCACATTCATGACTCGATCTTGACCTAGACTTAATCCTATTAGGCTGGTCAATTTAAGCATTGTTGATCCCATCTAACTAACTCTTGATTCGATTTGATCAACCGCTAGACCTAATTAAGCTATCCAAGCCCGAACTCAGATTTATGAATATGTCTTAGATTTAAAATTCTCAATTTTAGACCTAATTAATATTTTATAAACTTAATTCTTAATTAAGTTAGGGTTCAAAAATAAAACATGTAAAAAGATCCTAGGGTTTCAGGATCTAGGGTTTTATAGAAAGTAAGTTTTTAATTTCTAATTAAGGACGAACGCACAGCACTCCTACACATCATAAGAATATCCCATCGAATGGGAGAAGAGGGTCTTTAAGCTCTACTTTCTTCTTATGATCGGACGTCCAAGGAGAACGCCTTAATCAGAAATATAACTAATCTACAAAAACAAATTAGATCTAAGCATATATCATATAAAAAATAGATCTAATTAAAATATGTTTTATATATATCACATATATCATGCATGCATGTTTTTCAGATCTAAATTATCTCATAATCATCTAAAAATTAAATTTAAATTTGATCATATCAAATAAAATTTAATCTAGACCTATTTGCAGAACTATTCTACAACTAGTCTAAACATGCAACTATCATATCTCATATGAACAATTAATTTTATTTTATTTTCTATTTTTAGATCTGATTATAATATTTATAATATCAAAAAATAGAAAATAAATAGATCTAAAAATTACTTTTAGTCAAATAAAAATTATGATCAAACTAGACTACACATAGAATAATTCTATTCCTAGTCTAGTTATGTATCTCATATATATTAGATCTAAATTAATTTATTTTAATTTTTTTAATTTTTTAATTTTAGATCTAATCATATATTATATGATATTTGAAATCACTAATTAATTAGATTAAATTAGATCTAAATAAATTTAATAACAACCTAGCTCTGATACCAGTTGAAGGGGAATCCAGACTTTTCGGGTCAGGTTCGTTCAGATCTGATTGGATCGAGAGGCATATTTCAAAAATTTTTTCTTAGATCTAGATCAGATCTGATATTTTTTCAAATTTGATTTATAATTTGATAATTAAGAAAATTAAAACTAAATTAATTTTGAATTAATTTTTACCTTGATCTTGGGTAATCTGATTACCCGTTGATGATCCTGCGGAAGCTATGAGGTTCTGAATCTAGCCATGCAAGCGTCTGACCTCTATCAGTATCCACTCAGACTGGATCTAGAGATCTTCTCCTTCTCTTTCTTTTCTCCAAAAATTAGATCTAAATCTGATTTGGAGGATCTTCAAAACACCTTCTGAAGATCACCCGTCGTCTCTGCAGCAGTGCTGCCTTCTTCTTTTTTCATCAGCCTTTTCTTGCCTGACTTGCACTAATCAGAAGGCGCAACTTCCTTGGGCATGGAGAGGAGAGAGAGGGCCAGAGGGTGGTGTGGAGAAGGGAGAGGGGCAGCCTTGGGGCATATCTTGGAAGAGGTGTTCTTGAAAGTGGGCGCAGATGGGGTCTTTTTATAGACTCTACTACGCCATGCAGTGCTGCATCACCCTGGCCAATCATGTTGCTTCATTCAATCAGATCTACATCTGATTGATGGGATGACATCACCTGATCCAATCAGATGAGAGATCCATAAGTTCATTCTTAGATGGTGCCTAAGACTGGTCAAAGTAGATACCCAAGGGCCACCTAAGTAGAAACCAAGAAGCAACCTGGAGTCCCATCCATATAGGACTCCAGCATCCCTATCCATAGGTGCACGCCATCCTAGCATGCACCCCCTTATTTCTAATTTCTAGAGAGGGGACAAGCCCCTATCTGCTCTCCAATAAGTGCATGACACATGGGCAGATGTCCAAGGGTCAAAGGTCAACGTTTGACCAAGTCAAAGTATAAGAATTAGCAGGTGATGAAAAATGATAGATTTTGTCTTAAATTTATCTCATAAATTAAGACAACCCTTTTCTAACTTGGACAAGCTCCAGTCAGACTAGGTAAAGGTATTTGAGTGAGCACAAACTCATTTGGCTTAGTCGAGATAACTTTTAAGATAGAAAAAGAAGAACGTTAGGCTCAATCATGTGCTAGCACGATTTTCTTGAACCTAATTGAATCTTATTCAAATCAATCAAACTGGATTAGTCCAATTGATGATATCCAAATCCAAACCCTTATTTGTATGATCCAGTTAGGTTCAGTTTTGTACGGTAATGGGATATGTCATGGTTTTCATCATCGACATCATCGAAACTTCTTTCGATGGATCAGAACTCTTCTAATTCAAACAACTTAGAATGATCGATCATCTAAATCATTCTAATTGCTCCCAAAATCTACCAATGATACCTAGCAGCATATGGTGGCAATCCATCAAAACTGAAAATGAACCTCTCGGTGCAGCTACTCGTGTGATTAAGTTCTTCTATCTTGAGCCCCGATCAGATTAGGGTTAAGGTGAACTCGTCAAATCCTAATTTCTATCATATGATATAATCATTCGATTCAAGTTCGATTGTGAAAATCTTAACAGAAACTCTTTCTATTATTTTACACTCTCTGCCATGGCCATGGGCTTATAACTTGATTCTCATGATCATCATAGGGCTGCTCCTCATCCACCGAGGTAGATAGATTCCATCTTGGTGCAATCCAATTCCTACAATGAACATGCTATAGCCAACATATACCTTAGGATTCCGAATGGCTAGAAGATCGAGTCATGGTGTAGTCAAACTATAACACCCTCAAGGTGAACTGTCGATGTACCTCAGATCAAAGAATCAGACACACCACTATAGCAACGAGTCAGTCATCGATGAGAAGGTAGACTTCCTTATGACTACTCGAGGTGGTCACGCTCAGTGCCCTCATTCTCTAACGAGTATCTATACTCTCACTCTGGTGTCTCTACACCATAGACTCAAGATTTATCTACTATAAAGAAGCAATTATATACTAACCTTTCGGATCAATCACCATCCTCATGATGATCCTACAGTCAGGAGCATTTTATGAGTTAATAATGAAAATTCTTGTCTTAAATTTTCAACTCTTGAAAATAAGAATTATCATTACCATTAACTCAAAGGATGTATCACAGACACTAAATATACTTATATGATAGAAAATAACCCATTTTATTATTTATAGTCAAAATTATAATTTTGCCCTTAGAAGTGTATTATAAGTGTCAACCAATTCTAACTTCTAGGGCACTCATATCTAACAATAATGTGATTGTAATCTCTCTAAATATTGTCGACTGTGATATATGCCATGTTCTGATAGATAATGGAAGCTCTGTCGATGTCTTATTTTATTATGCTTTCTCTAAAATGTCTATACCTAATAAGCACCTTGGACCTATGAATTCCCTATTGGTGGATTTCACTGGTGATGTTATGCTAGTTTAAGAAATAATATCACTAACTGTGGCTGTGGGACAATACCCTAAATGGAATAGAGTGCAGGTCAACTTTTTGATAGTAAAAGCTCCGTCTGCTTACAATGCAATTCTTGACCGACCTGATCTGAATGCACTTTGGGTAGTAATATCCACTTATTATCTAAAGATGAAGTTTCCAATAGGTCATGGGATTGGGGAGGTCAGTGAAGATCAAGCTCTGGCAAGATATTGCTACTCCATCATCTTACAAAAAAGTGGCCAATCCAATCTTTATCTAGTTGATGGGCTGGATGTTCGTAACGACCTTGCTGAGGAGCAAAGTGAACCCATGGATGATCTAGTAGCTGTCTCTCTAGATGATGAAAACAAAGAACACATGGTGCAGATCGGCTCTAGCTTGGATGGAGAAGTTTGGAAGCAACTCATTGTTTTCTTATGAAAGAATGTCGATGCTTTTTCCTGGGTCCCCACAGACATGCCAGAAATCGATGCTGAGGTCATGAAGCATCGACTGGCTGTTGATTCTAAATGTAGACCAATGAAAGAAAAAGTTTGAAGCCATGCACCAAAAAGATGAAAGGCGATAGCAGAGAAAGTGGACAAACTTCTTAAAGTTGGATTCATTCGAGAAGTTAACTATCCAAGTTGGATCTCTAATGTGGTCCTAGTCAAGAAGGCCAATGATAAATGGAGAATGTGCATAGACTTCAAAAAGCTGAATAAGGCCTATCCAAAAAATAGCTACCCCCTATCCAGGATTGATCAACTGGTGTATGTGACCTCAGGCCATGAGCTCTTCACTTTCATGGATACTTTTCTCGGCTATAACCAAATCTAGATGGTACCAGAAGATGAGAAGAAAATTGCTTTTATCACTGACCGTGGTCTTTACTATTATAGGATTATGTCTTTTGGACTCAAAAATGCAAAAGCAACATACTAGCGCCTGGTCAATAAAATCTTCAAGGAGCAGATCGACTACAACATGGAGGTATATATAGATGACATGCTTGTCAAGAGCCGAGCTTCAATAAATCATATTACCGATCTTGAAGAGACCTTCAGCATCCTTAGGAGGTACAAGTTGAAGCTAAACCCAACCAAGTGCACCTTCGGTGTGACTTTGGAGAAGTTTTTGGGATTCATGGTGTTGAGGCATGGAATTGAAGTAAATCCAAAAAAGATTTGGGCCATTCAAGAGATGATTGCTCCAAAATCAATCAAAGAGGTTCAGCGCCTGATCAAAAAGATGGCAGCCCTGAACTGCTTCATCTCGAGGTCGGTCGAGCGATGCATGCCCTTTTTTCAAGTCTTAAAATAGTCGAAGAACTTCTGTTGGACCACTGAATGTCAACAAGCCTTTAAAGAGCTCAAGGACTACCTCTGCTCGCCTCTCCTACAAGCAAAGCCTGAACATGAAGAGGGATTATTTTTGTACCTGGTGGTCTCCCCAGCAGCCCTCACAACAATTCTAGTAAAAAAAGAGGTAAAAATATAGAGACCGATCTACTACATAAGTCGAGTCTTGAGAGATGCCGAGACCAGGTATACTAAGTTAGAAAAACTAACTTTTGCTCGACTGATTGCAGCCCAGAGATTTTGATCTTACTTTCAAGGGCACACCATAATACTCCTCACTAATCAGCCAATTAAGGCAGTTCTTCACCGAACAAACGTCTCTGGAAGAAATGCAAAGTGGGTAATTAAGCTCACAGAGTTCGACATCAACTATCAACCTCAACCGTCAATCAAGGCTCAGACACTGATCGATTTTATAGTTGAATGCATGATCCCAGATGATGTCGAACCTGAGCAGAATAAGGCCAGTATTCCATGGCTGCAACCAAACTTCTCCAAAGAAAGAGCGAACCTTCTTGAAGATTTCTGGGCCCTGTATGTCGATGGCTCTTCCAATACTTTCGATGCAGGAGTTGGACTAAACTTGGTCAACCTGAAAGGGGTTATTGCCAAGTATGCATTACATTTTAAGTTTCCTGCAATGAACAATGGAGTAGAATATGAAGCTCTGATAGTGGGGCTGAAAATAATAAAAGAATTACAAGCAGATCGACTCTGAGCTTACAGTGATTTACAGTTGATAGTAGGATAGGTTAGTGGTGATTATGAGGCTCGAAAGAAAAATATGATAAAATACCTTAAGAAAGTGAAGAGCTTGACCCCAGCATTCAACAGTTTCAATATCCAGTGGATTCCAAGGGAGAAAAATACCAGAGCCGATCTAGTATCTAAATTGGCCACACTTGCTCTTAATGAACTTCCAAAGGAAGTATACTTTGAAGTACTAAAATACCCAAGTTTGGAAGAGCCGCTGACTGCCATGCAGATTGACCATGAGCCCTGCTAGATTGATCTATTGACTGCTTATCTTAGAGGTGGAACTCTCCCTCACGACCCAAAGAAAGCTCAAAAGTTGAAAAACCAAGACTCCCGGTATGTACTTTATGAAGATAAACTATATAAGAGATCATATTCTTTGTCACTTTTAAGATGTCTTTGACCTTTCGAGGTCGATTTTGCATTATGGAAAGTGTATGAAGGAATCTACGGAAACTATCTGGACGTCAGATCTCTATCTCAAAAGCTACTTTGGCAAGGTTATTATTGGCTGACTATGCACCATGATTGCATCGAATATGTTAGAAAATGCGACCACTGTCAAAGGAATGCAAATATACAAAGACAGCCGACCTCCAAGCTTACCCCACTAAGCATCCCTTGGCCATTTGTACAATGGAGAATGGATATACTTGGCCCCTTCCCGATAGCACCCAAACAATGAAAGTTTCTCTTAGTTGCGATCGACTACTTCACCAAATGGATCGAGGCTGAACCCCTAGCAAAGATTACTGAAGCCAAAGTGCAAGACTTTGTCTAAAGGTTGATTATTTGTAGATTTGGCCTACCCCGAATTCTTATTATAGATAATGGGTGATAGTTTGCTGGGAGGAAGTTCATCGAGTTCTATGAAGATTTGAACATCTTCCATAACTTCACGTCAGTAGCTCATCCGCAAGTAAATAGTGAAGCAAAAGTAACTAACAGAATCTTATTGCAAGGCATCAAGGCAAGGCTTGAAAGAGCAAGGAGGACTTGGGCGGACGAGCTTTACCATGCCTTATGGGCATACCGAACTATCCAGAAGCTATCAACTAGAGAAATATCATTCGCTCTAGCTTTCAAAATGAAAGCAGTCATCCTGATAGAGCTCAAGTTACCATCCATATGGGTTGTAGCCTTCAACGAGCAATGCAATTCGTAGGACCTCAAAGCAAACCTCGATCTACTAGAGGAAAAATGAGAAGAAGCCCAAGTTCGGATGGCTGCTTATAGATGAAGAGTGGCCCGCTACTATAACTCCGAAGTCAATGGCAAAATATTCAAAGTGGGAGACTTGGTACTTTGATAAGCAGCCATTTCAGAACCTCAAATCCAAGAGAAGCTCATCCCAAACTAGAAAGGTCCTTACAAAGTCAAAGAGATCGTCCAACCTGAAACTTATTATTTGAAGGAGCTCGGAGGCACCAATCTCCCACGTCCATGGAGCTTAGAGAACTTACGCATGTACTATCAATAATCTCATTTTAATAAAATCTTCTTAGTTTAATATCTTCGATCTTGGTGCAAAACTATGATGACAGAAAATAGTCTTTCGAACTTTGTCATTAGACGAAGTTAGTCCTATTAGGAACAGGAGGAAAACCTCGTCCTAACATTGAGCTAAAGTGAAGACCTCGGTTACTTAAGTCAGGATGTGGGAGAGGCCCTTTCAACAGTCCTTTTGTGCCCTTATAGTCCTGTTAGGAGCAGGAGGGGAACCTTATCCTAACATTGAGCTAAAGTAAAGAGCTCGATTACTTAAGTCGGGATGCGGAGAGAAGCCCTTTCAATGATCCTTTTGTGCTCCTATAGTCCTGTTAGGAGCAGAAGGAGAACCTCATCCTAACATTGAGCTAAAGCAAAGACCTCGGGTACCTAAGTTGGAATGCGGGGAGAGGCCCTTTCAATGGCCCTTTTATGCCTTTATAGCCCAGTTAAGAATAGAAGAAGAACCTCGTCCTAACATTGAGCTAAAGCGAAGATCTCAGATACTTAAGCTGGGATGTGGGGAGAGGCCCTTTCAATGGCCCTTTTGTGCCCCTACAACCCTATTAGGAATAGGAGGGAAACCTCATCCTAACATTGAACTAAAGCAAAGACCTTGATTACTTAAGCCAGGATGCGAGGAGAGGCCCTTTCAATAGCCCTTTTGTGCCCCTATATCCCTATTAGGAACAGGAGGGAAACCTCATCCTAACATTGAGCTAAAGTGAAGACCTCGATTACTTAAGTTGGGATGTGAGGAGAGGCTCTTTCAACGATCCTTTTGCACCCCTACAGCCTTGCTAGGAATAAAAGGAGAACCTCTTCCTAGCAAGAGCAAAGAATGCCCCGATGACCTCATCCTAACATGGGTAAAAATCTCTGATTACTTAAAATGGAGAAAAAAATACTATTCAACGCTCATCCTGCTAAAAGAGAAGGTAAAGAGAATAAAAGAGTCGACAAACATCTAATCCGTGCAAGAGGACAATAGAAGAAAGTGCCATTTCATTAAAGTTAAGGATAGTTACAAAACGAGGGTCTATAAGACCAAGTATAAAATAGAAGGACGGCAAAATTCTAAGAAGGATCGGGTTCCTCAGACTTTGGATAGCTAGCCATCACTAAAAATTTTTTTAGAACAACAATCTCTTCTTTAAGCTCTTTCCTCCTCATCAAGTTGTCGCAAAACATCCAGTCAGCTTGTCGGTAGTTCTCCTCTAACTCTCGCAGCCTCTTTCTTAGAATCTCCAATTCAGCTTCTGCATCCTTAATGGCTCGCTGCTCGCAAACCAGTTGGATCTTCAATTACTGAACCTCAACCTTCTCCTGCTCGATGGATTCAGAGAGTTTGCCCATGATCCTCCTTAAGGTTGCAACCTGCTCCGAATCCCTACTCGATCCAAAATAATAGCTATCAGTGAGCTGCTTTTCTCCTGTTCCTTCCATCAAATATTCTGCTTTTTCCTGGATGCTCTGGTTCAAATCCCTATGGATTTTTTGTTTGCTTACAGGCTTCATATAATTCAGAAAACACTAGTTTTCTCGAAGCCTCTTGTTCATATCTCTCATCAAAAGGTGCTATTCTATAATGTTTCTTTAGTAGATCTCCTGCTAATCTGAGCGAACATTCAAATATCTGTCCCACATTCATTCATGAGGGTAATCCTAATGGGTTGAAGACCATATCAACAGGTGTCCCATCTTGCAAATAGGGCATATCTTGCCTAGGCAAAATTTTTGAAATGATACCTTTATTCCCGTGTCTTCTAGCTACTTTATCACCTACTTTGATTTCACGTTTCTGTGAAATATATACATGAATCATTTCTGGATTATAACTGGAACCCCCCTTTTTCTGGATCCATCTCACATCAATAACGCGACCCCTTCCACCTATAGGTAGTTTTAGAGAAGTTTCTTTTGCAGTGGATACCTGAATGCCAAGTATGACTCGTAATAATCTATCCTCTGGGGAATACGATGATTCGTTCACTGTCTGAGATGTTAATTTACCTACTAAAATATCACCTATTTCTACCCAAGATCCCAGCATAACGATTCCATTTGAGCCAGACCACCTCACTCTCAGTGGCATAAAGCTTTTGCTCAAGTTTGGATATTCTTTCACTTCTACCCAACTGATAAGTGTCGTAAGCGAGCTCGGTATTGTGCAACTGCTTTTAGAGCGCGGAGAATTTCTTCGACCAATCCTAGTCATAGCGTGCTTTGTTAGAGGACCACAACGAACTTCCTTCTAACAATCGAATCTTTTCCTTGACTGCTTTAAGCCCGACCTCGAGGGAGCTAATCTTCATCGTTAATGTCCAAGACTTGTCACTGGCATTTTTCTTGAGTTTGGCAAGCTCCTTCTCAAAGACACCCTTTTTGATGGCAAAACTTGCAGAATCTCGCATGTGTAGCTTGCGAAGGTAGGTGACCTCGATAGTGGCTTTTGAAGCATTCTCCCTGGATTTCTAAAGTTCATCTTCAATTTTCTTTGATTTCTTTTTCAGTTGATGAACATCTTTCCTTAAATGTTTAAGATGAGCCTTCAAAAAACCATCCTGAGGTAGCGGATCGGCATTGATAGGGGACTGCATCCAATGCACGAAAAATATTCAAAAGCACTCGAACATATTGATAAAAAGAAATTTACTTTCATCAATTAAAGTTCTTTGGGTATAGGATAAAGTAAAAAAAAAAGAAAAAAGAAAAAATATAACTATCAAGAACTCCTAACCTCGAAAGAAGAAATAGGAGAGGAGCTCGGCACTCCAGTAGTAGTCACGAACCTGAGAGCCGGTTCAACTGATTCGAAAGAAGGAGCAGCAGGGGAGCCCGATACTTCAAGGATAACCTCGGGCTCCAACATGGGTTTGGGTGTCTCAATAGTAGGCTCGGAGGGCTCAAGGGCTGCTTCGACAGGACAAGCGTCAGCTGTAACAACTGATGGTCCGGTCTCTTCATCAGAGATGTCTCCATAAAGAAAATCAAGATCAAGTTTGGGAAACTTCCCAGCCACTTAGTCCTCGCAGAGCTTGTATCCCTTTTGAAAAGCCTCCTGGTTAAAGGTGATGTTCAAGTCCATTATTTCAGATGAAATCTTAAACTCCTCCACCGCCTGGACCTTTGCCTTTGAGATCTGCCTTAAGATTTCATCCTTTAGCTTGGCAACCTGGACCTCGGCTTTTTTTCTCCTCTCTTCCTCCAAAGCCAAAGCAACCTACAACCCCACTAGAACAAGCTCTCCCTTTCAGAGTGCCTCCTGAAGGACCCCACCCTCGACCATCTTCTCCTCCAAGAGACGGTCAGCTTCAGCGGTCCTCTCCCGAAGGCGGTCAACTTCGGCCTGGAGGTTGTCCTAAACCCTTGATGACTCCAACTTCAAACAGCTCATCTTTTTTATGTATGCTAGTAATTGATGACCCGACTGTAAGAAGCAAATAGAGTTATATAGGCATTAGAGGGAAAAAGAAAGAAGAGATGTAGCGAGGCAATTACCTAAAGGAAGGTACCAAGGGAGTCTCAGGTGAGTTAGGCATCATCGAGATTGACCATCTGATCTACGACCTTGGATAAGGCAAACTTGTTAACCAGCTCCCGTATGGTGTCCGAGGTGCTGAAGGGGCCTTCTTCCAAATCATCGTTATCATTGGATCGACTAAGACAAGCCTTGCATTGGACCTTTACAATGGACGACCTTTTCTTCTTTTTCTTCTCCTCTTCCCCTTCTCTCTCGATAGGATGATCTTCAGTGAGGGAACTCGCCGATGCAGGAGGCACCGAACCCCCAACGACATCAATCTCGACAATAGGCATTAGAGGAGAAAAGAAAGAAGAGATGTAGTGAGGTGATTACCTGAAGGAAGGTACCAAGGGAATCCCAGGTGAGTTAGGCATCATCGACGTTGACCATCTGATCTACGACCTCGGGTAAGGCAAACTTATTGACCAGCTCCTGTATGGTGTCTGGGGTGCTGAAGGGGCCTTCTTCCAAGTCGTCGTTATCATTGGATCGACTAAGACAAGCCCTGCATTGCACCTTCACAATGGATGACCTTTTCTTCTTTCTCTTCTCCTCTTCCCCTTCTCTCTCGATAGGATGATCTTTAGCAAAGGAACTCGCCGATGCAGGAGGCACCGAACCCCCAGCGACATCAATCTTGGCAATAGGGGGAACCTCGGTAGGATGAGGGACTTCGACACTCTTGGCAGCTTCAGAAGTGGCAGCAGCATCGGGAGGAGCTATGGAGCTCAGGGCGGTAATCTTCATCCTCTTCAAACTCTCTCCTAATACATTATTCTTCCTTTTTCGAGCATGAAGTCCTTTGACAAGTTTGTCAACGGCTCGAGCATCCATCTCTACAATAAATAATAGATCATAATCAGCAACATCCACTTACATACAAAATTTGGTGAAAATTTGAAGCTTGCAGAAAAGTACCAGCCGGGTCGAGGGGACTCAAACTCGTGTTGAACAGAGTTTGATCCTTCAAGAGTTTGGGTAGAAGGGGAGCCCAGTAATTCCTAAGTTTACTAACAAAGTCAAGATCACCCTTATCTAAACTAGAATTATAGATACAAAAAAGAACCTCAAGGAGGAAGCCTTAGAATTAAAGTTTGGTAAGATACAAAAAAGAACCTCTCCTTCTAGTTATAGATAGAAGAAGGGGCTCCTTTCAATAACCCCTTCTTGCCAAACTAGGAAGAAAAGTAACACCAGTCCCTTGCGGAAGGGTGGCGCTTGAAGGTATAGTAATTCCTAAAGAGGAAGATGGTTGGACGAACTTTAGTAAGATGGCAAAGAGAGAGGAATCCAATCAAAAATCTGAATAAGTTCGGTACTATGGAGGCAAGCGAAATGTTCAAGACTAATTACAAATGGTGAAAGAGGAATCCTTAGTCCAGCATGAAGAGTTTTCAGGTAAAGACAAAATTGGTCGGATGGGGGAGAGCAAGCTCGATCGCTGGGTCCAGGAAGTTCTAGTCCATACTCGGGAGGGACCCCATACCGGATCTTAATCAGTGAAAGATCATCTAAAGATAGAGAGAAAGAAATGGTGCTAGGTATAAAGGTCGAATGGAATACACTTCTAAGTTCAGCCTCCTCACCGAAGTTGGGATTTTGAGAGGTTGGATTGGATGGACTCCAAGAACCGGATGACTGAGTGATTTCAAAAGACATTTGGATCAAACTCAAATATAGAAAAATCCTAAAAATCAAAGAAAATAGAACAAAGAACTACTACAGAGAAATCGAAAGAACGAGATGCAAAAGATGCAAAAATAATCAAGAGAAAGGTTTTGAAGCTAACCTAGTTAGGTCTGGAAGATCAATGAGACGACTAGCACGGTAGGAAACGAACAAGAAAACATCGGCAAGCAAAGAAACCAGAAAAAGAAATTGGAGTGCTCTCAGGAAGAAGGAAGAAAATAGCAGAAGGAAAGAGAAGAGTGTAAGGAAGAATGAGTCCTCAGGAGAAAATGCTAGACCTAAATATCCCACAGAGTTTGAAGCAATTATGATGGAAAGGCTCCTCCAATCGGTCTCCAACTGATGCGTGTCCCACTCATTGCGATAGGTGACTAGCGGTCAATAGAACCATAATTGTGCCATACTTGGGGTAGCGTCTCAGCAGGAGTTTTGAAATTAATCCTTTTGGATTGCTTTGCATTTAAGGAGGCTTCGGTGCCAGCACGATAAATGCCAAAACTTTCCATCCTGCTAGCGCTAAATCCAGATCGAAACTTTGGTAGTCGCCTGTTCTCTAATCCCTTCCCTCAAATTTCGAACTCGAGAGTAGGGAGACTATTGTTGGGGATAAACCCCACTCCTGTCGAACTTCCAACGACGCCTGGTCGAGAAGGATTCCTGATCATGGAACAGCTACAACCATAGCTTCACTTGTCCCTAGGTTGACTGACCTTTAGTATGCCTACCAATCTTTAGGACTGCTTGGACGAACTTTCTCTGGACTTCTCCTTCAGTTGGACTTCTCCTCCAGTCGGCCTTCTCCTCCAGTCGAACTTTCTCCAGACTTCTCCTCCAGCTAGACTTCTTCTCCAAATGGACTTCTCCTCCAGACGAGCTTCCTCCTAGTCGAACTTTCTCCGGACTTCTCCTCCAGACGGACTTCTCCTTCAGCCAAATTTTCTTTGGACTTCTCCTTCAGATGAAGTCTCTCTCCAGATGGATTTCTCCATCCGTCGAACTTCCTTTGAATTCCTTCCAGTCATTCGAAGGGCTTCTTCCAGTCGAACCTTTCTCGCTATTGATAGCAGTTCAGTCCAAACTTCAATAATTAAATCTCAATCGCCTACATGTCATAATAATGTACGCATCACGACAACAGACACTATCCTTTGTAACAAACCCCATGTGGTCTGAACGGCCCACTACTCAGCAGTTGCGGCTATCATCATTAATTTGTTATAGACTTCATCTATAAAAGGGATTCTCCAGATACATTTTCTGAGAGCTCTCTCCTTCATCTTAAAACTCTGCTACTTTCTCTGCTGAGCATTCCATTTTTGTTGGTCGAAAGAGCTGACTTGACCGTCAAAGGATCCTGTTGGAGCCACCCCTCCTCTGATTTGGACTTTTTTTGCAGGTCCCAGTAGTGACATCGGCTTCTCCAGCTCCAATCAATTTTGGTGTCAACTAGATTCCACACCAATAAATATGAAACTCTTAATCGAAGAGTCCCCAACCAGTGAGACTCTTAATCCTAGTGTCCCAAATGAATGAAACTTATGATTATAGAGTCCCAGACAAGCAACACTCAAAATCTCAACGTAGTAGAACTATCGATCAAAAAGTTTCAATCCAGTGGGACTCTTAATCATAGAGTCCCAGTCTAGTGGGACTCCTCACCAGCCATTAGATTAGGTAGGAACTACTAATCTGTATGACCCTGTAAGTTCAAACCTAAGCCGATAGCATAGAAATCAATTTCTGTACCAATCGAAGTAACCATCTAGCAATGTACCCAATGTCTAGATAGATTGAATAGTCGCAATCGCAATATTCAGAACCTATGCAAATATGCTTACAATATAATTTATCCCTTTGACCTCTATGTATAGAATGACTTAGAGTAAAATTGCTAATCCTAAAAAGTACATTCATATCGTGTCTCAATGCAATCAGTCCTGTGACTCCTCATTAGGACTATCCTAGCCAAGACTTTGCTAAATTAAAATACAATTGAACACAGTTTCTGAACCCAAAATGGTCAATCCCATCTTAATTCACACACTGATTCCTCAAGTACTTGACTGTGCCCAAAAATCTTTCATCACTAAATTAGAAATTCAGATAGTCCGACACAAAGCATAGTAAGTTGCTTGAAAGTCATCGTGGTGATCTCATATCAGAGGAACACTTATATCCATATTCTATCAGAGCAAATTTTGATAGTAGAAAAGCTCCAGAGTTGGTCACGTTTAGTATAGATGTATCCTACATCTCACCTACATGTTATATTAGTGACTCTACACTTCTTGGTTAAGAGGACAACCAATCTATATGGTACATAATGATCTACACTCGATAAACATTGTCGTCTTTGTTAACAACATATCATTTGGTCATGAACAAATTTAAGGACTAAATGATAAATCCTTCTTTGTCAATTCTAAATAGTCTTAAGGACTTCATCACAATACAGGAGTTCATTAGAAAATAAAAAATTTATGATGAAAATGTTAGAATAATATTTATTCATTAATAATTTATATATAAATACAAAAATAGCTCAACCATCAACAGACTGATGATTGACTTTAGGACACTATTTTTAATAATCTTTCACTTAAACTAAAGCCAATCGATGCAGTATCTAACACCCATCTTTGACTTGAAGCCGTCGAGCTCCTTCACCGTAATGACTTTAGTAAATGGATCGGTCAAGTTCTTCTTTCCGTTGATCTTCTAAAGGTTGACGTCACCTCGATCCATGATCTTCCAAACAAAATGGTAGTAATGCAGAATATGCTTCATCCACTAGTGTGCCTTCAGTTCCTTTGCCTGAGCAATGGCTCTAGAGCTATCTCAATAGAGCAGAACTGGACCATCAAGGAAGGATGCTACTCCAAGCTCAGTGATGAACTTCCTCAGCCATACTACTTCTTTGGCAGCATCTGATGCAATAACATACTCCACCTCACAAACTAAGTCATCCACAATATGCTGCTTGGAACTCTTCCAGCAGATAGCTTCACCGTTAAGAGTAAATACATACCTCAACACACTTGTCATCATGATCAGACTAGAAACTGGAGTCTGTAAATCCCATAAGTCTCAAATTTGACTCACCATAAATAAGCCACTGGTCCTTAGTAACTTAAATACTTTAGGATAGTTTTAACAACCTTCCAATGGTTCTCCCTTGGATTAGATTGGTAGCTACTCACTATCCTTTGCGAGTATGCTACATCTAGTCTCATACATGTCATGGAGTACATGATAGAAACTACTATCGAAGCATATGAAATTCTACTCATACGCTCTCTCTCTTGAGGTGTTGTTGGATAATCCCTCTTTAAGAGAAAAATTTTATAGCCTATTAATAGATAGCCCTTCTTAAAATTCTCCATACTGAATCGCTTTAGTACAATGTCTATGTACGTGGACTGGGACAACTCGAACAACCTCTTAGATCTATCTCTATAGATCTTTATCCCTAGGATGTAGGAAGCTTCTCCCAAGTCCTTCATGAAAAACTATGATGACAGCAAAATCTTTATTCCTTGTAATGCAGGGACATCATTCTCGATTAAGAGAATAACATCCACATACAATATAAGAAATACAATCACTAGATCATTAGCCTACTTGTATATATAGGGCTCTTCTCCATTCTTAACGAAGCCATATATTTTGATCGTCCTATCAAAATATATGTTCCAACTCTGAGATGCCTACTTCAGTCCATAAATGGACCTTTGAGCCTGCATACCTTAGACTCATCTGTGGATGCAAACCTTTCAGGTTGTATCATATGCACCTCTTCATCCAGCTCTCTATTCAAGAAAGCTGTCTTCATATTCATCTATCAGATTTCATAATTCAGATGGACAGCTATTGCAAGCATAATCCAAATGAACTTAAACATTGCCATAGGAGAAAACATCTTGTTATAGTCTATACCATAACATTGACGATACCTCTTGGCAACCAGATGGGTCTTATAGGTCTCCACCTTTCCATCTGCACCTCTTTTTCTTTTGAAGATCCACTTATGTCCTATGGGTTTTATCCCTTTGGGTGGATCAACTAATGTCCATACATCATTGATCTTCATAAACTCCATTTCAAATTTCATGGCCTAAAGGCATTTCTCAGAGTCGGATCTCTGTATTGCATCCATGTAAGTGATTAGATCCTCAATATTTTTATCAAGTTTGATAGGATCACTATCCCAGATCAAAAAATCATAGTATCTATCCAGCTGACGTGGTACTCTATCAAACCACCTTAAAAGAGTAGATTCATTAGGCTCTGAGTTTGATCTAATCAAATCTAGTTTAGATTTAGCCACTTGTGTCAATTTTTCCACCTACCGAACTTCTTCAAGTTTGATCTTAGATACATTAGTTCCTTCACCAAGGAACTTTTCTAAAAAGATTGCCTTAAGACTGACAAATACCTTTTACTCATCAGCAAGATAGAAGTAATATCTTTTGATCTTTTTTAGGTACCCTATAAAATAACACTTACCAAACCTAGGTCCAAGCTTGTTCGTTACTAAATATTTGACATAAGTCGGACACCCTCAAAACCTAAGATGCGAGAGTACTGGCTTACGCCCTGTCCACATCTCATATGACATTTTAGCTACAGACTTACTTTGAATCTTATTTAGAATATAACAAGCTGACTCAAGCGCATATCCCCAGAAGAAGATTGGCAGACTAGCAAATTCCATCATGGATTGAACCATGTCCAATAGGGTTCCATTTCTTCTTTCAGACACACCATTATGCTATGGTATTTCAGGAGGAGTCCATTAGGAGAAAATCCTATTCTCTCCTAGATATGTCTGAGACTCAATGAAAAGATACTCACCCCCTCGATCAGATCAAAGAATTTTAATATACTTTCTAGTTTGCTTTTCTACTTCATTATGAAATAGTTTGTATATTTCAAATGACTTCAATTTATCTTTTATTAAGTAGACGTACCCATACCTTAATAGGTCGGCCGTAAAAGTTATGAAGTAGAAATATCCACCTCTAGCACTTGAGCTCATGGGTTCATATACATCAGTATGTACTAGACTCAGAAGTTCACTAACTAGCTCATCCTTTCCAATAAAAGATGACTTGGTCATCTTATCAAGAAGACAAGACTCATAGATCAAAAGTGATTCACAATCACTGATTTCAAGAATTCTTTCTTGAGCCAACCTATTTATTCTATTCTTATTAATATGATCTAGCCTACAGTGCCAAAAATAGACTTCAGACACATCATTTATTCTAAGATGTTTACCAAAGGACTAAACCATGTTAATAGATTATAATATAATATAAATACTATTATTCAATTATCTAACATAAATCATAATACCATTTAGAATGATATTACAAAAAAAAATATTAAAAATTCATAACTGTTCTTGACCAAAAGGCCTATATAAATAACGTTTAATAAAAAGCTTGGACAATAATGACATTCATTCAGAACAATAGTATGAGAATTGATTACAAGGTTCCTGATTTCTAAAGCTAAAACTAGAACTTGTCTTTCATCTCCAATGTTTAGGAACCTCTCGCCTTCATCAAATCTCCTACTGACCTACAAACCCTGTATCGAATTACAACTATGATAAGAACTTTCGGTATCTAATACTCACCAATAGTATTATATATTAAGAAGTTACAAGGTGTTATCATATAATTACCTTGCCCAGTAACAGCTTGCTTCTTCCTTAGTCTATTCGGATCCAGAAAGGCAATGTACTAAGGACAATTCCTCTTTTAATATCCTAGCTTCACCTGGCTCTGGTCGAGCTTGCACTTCTTTGTCTGACCTTATGCAGACGTCCCAGCATGTGGCTACACCTTCTTATTCTTCTTCTTCTTCTTATTTTTCTTTTCTTTCTTAAAGGGTCGACGACTAGAAGAAGATCCTCCCACTATATTCACCGACTCCTTATGGAGCTGGTGATCCTTCTCAAAGTTCTACAGCAACCCTAATAAGCCATGATAGTTCACTGCAGGCTTTGTTATTCTAAATAAGGAAGGGGAGGAAGGACATGGATAGAGAGTTCAGAATTGCATCCTTCTGAAGCTGCTCATACAAGGAAAAGCCAAATATACTAAGATGCTCAATCATCTCGATCATGTACAATACATGATCGGTGATTGACATCCCATACCTCATTCGAGCATTGAAAATGGTACAATTAATCTTGTGCCTCTCAACATCGTCAGGCACACCAAAGGAGTCGTTCAATATTTGAAGCATCTCCTATGGCTAGGCATTTTCAAACCTATGACTAAACTCATCATTCATTATCATCAGCATGATGCATTAAACAATGGTGCGGTCATTAAGCCACTTCTAGTAAATATCTCGGACTGCCCCTCTAGTGTTTGGAGCTGGCTTCTTAGGTGTCGATCTGTTAAATTATATAGAATTCACTTGTGCTCTAGGATGATTTTCAACTTTTGATACTAGCTATCGAAGTTGGGTCCCATCAGTTTATTATTGTCCAACAATAACCAGAGCGGCAAGGCAGTGGCCATATCTGCAGAAAAAAATCATTACCTAATTAGTATATAAATTATTTATCCTAAAGATTTGGACTTTAGTCTAAAGATTCTCTTATTATTTTATATGAACTGATAGCCTCTACCTCCAATTTGAGGAATTACTTTAATTTTTTAATGAGTACTAGAATCCACACAGACTACACATAAGCCCAACTTTGGTCGGTCAACCCATGTGCATCAATAGGTAGGTTCATAAACAATTGTTTCTCTAAACAACTTCTAGTAATTTTAATTTTTCCCCAAAAATCTAATCTGTAGACTTTGGCCTCCACTACAAAGGTCTAGTTAGATCCTGATAGGAATGGTGTACAGGACGGAAGCAGGGATTTCAAAGCAAAAATATGAAATCATACCAATCAAACCCAAACCTTAGGATCATCTTATTAGCAATTAAATCATATAACATGCATTTATAATATAAAAAAAAGTATTAGAACATACCTCTTATCGCTTAACCCTAAATTATCCCTAATTACCGACAGTAGTCCGTTAGGGGTTCCACCATGTGCCCATGTGTTCACCTTCCAACGTTGATCCACACAGAGATTTGATCAAGACACCAGCACCTCCGATTTATATAATTAAAATTCTAATAATAAGAACTTTAATTAAATGGGTAAGACCTTCCTTAGCCTTTATGTCACATTCCTTGCCTCTCCTTACCTCTCTTTCTTTTTTCTTGTCTTCTTAATTTTTCTACCTAATCTCTTTATCTTAAAATGACTTCTTATCCTTATAAGGATAAGGTCTGGATAAGAGAAGAAAAGAAAAAAAAAAAATTGGATAATAGAAAATACTTGTAAGAAAGAAAGATAATTTTTCACTCCTTCAGACTCTTGGTGCGCACCCCTATTTATAATGTACGTAGGGGTGCTATCTTAATTTCTCATGCCCTTCCCTCATCAACATCTCACGTCCCATCATCATATCTCACACGCATCTAAATTTTGCATCATTTAAAATTACGTAGACTTAGTCCAAGAGGTGCCTTAAAACAGAAGGACTCTTCAGACTAATTCTACGTAGTTTTTCTACGAAGAGTCACGATGCATAAGTATATGGTACCATAATTTCAAGGGCTTGGATAAAATTAGATGGCCATCTAATGGCCCTTAATGGGATGCTCATTCAGCAAGAAGGCATGGAGATGAACTTTGAATAGTCAAAGTCCCAAGGGACTTTGACTTGGTCCAAGAGGCATCAAGGATGAGAGGGCGATAAGAAGTCTTGGGCGGCAAGTATTTCTAGGTGACAAAGAGTCCCTTCTCAAAATAATAACAGAGTATTTCATCTACAGAAGGACTCTTCTGTGCCTATTTAAAAAATTTATGTGACATAACAAATGAAAAAAGTCAAAGAAGGTAAGCGCCAACTAATTCCATATGCCAAAAATTTTTTGCACATGAAAGACTTCCCATGCGCAAGAGAGAGACTCTCTGATGAATGGGATTTAGGTATGTGGTACCCCAACTGAAGTCCAATCAGTCTAGGTTAATTCAATTCAAGACCAAATCTTATTTAGCTCAAATCGGATATTAATTAGCCCTAATCGAAAGCTGATTCGAATCCAATTCGAATCCAGGTGCTAGGGTTTGCTACATGTGCTAGCATGTTCATCTTGCAAACATGGTCTAATCCAATTAGATCCTTAATCAATTCTGTTTATGTGTGACCCATTGGGTTCCACATCTAACCAGCAGTGAGTCGGGGTGTGATTTGACCTAATCTGGTTAGAACTCAACCAAACTAATTTAGGTCAAAACTAGCCAACCCAATTTGACTTAATTTAGAATACTTTCTAATTTAATGATCAAATTAAAATTTTAATTTGATCGAACCCACAAGACATGATTGATATCTAGCAACGTATCATGACTTTTCGAAAGATGTGAAATTTTGATGGAAATACCAAAAATGAAATATTTTTTATCATTTAATGAAACATTATCTACATGTTAATAGATGGTTCTTATGATGATGATTCATTTAATGAAACATTCGAAATCATTTCTAATTTTCATCATGCTTTGATTAGAGTCTTCCTAAATCATCATTTATTTGAAGTAGGTAGGATGCTATTTCCTCTTACTAGGAGTGATCGATTCCATATTAACCTACTCACAACCTTCATATATATAATCTACCATATCCAGATCATCCCATACATAACTGAGTCATGAATGAGTATGAACCAAAATATGAATTTATATATATAAGATTCTATAGTAGTTTCAAGTCAAAGGATTACATGCACAAATTCCACTATGAGAACCATCTATTGACATGTAGATAAGACTTCATTAGATATTCTCGATTTGGATCAATTCAATAAACTCATTCTCTAATAAGCACCCACATTCTTGTATTAGTGTCATACACAAGTTATTGTGAGATCAATCATCCTCTTAATAGAGCATACAAAGAATGTGCTAATCTTACCGAAAAACATTGATCCCTAACTCAATGTTCCATCGACTAGAAATATTTAAATTAGGGTTTTAAGGTTTTAGGTCTCACTGGTATGATCTCATCATAATCTTAAAACCATTGCCCTAATTTATGGGGTTCATCATAATCTTAAATAATAAGACACTACATATGATGAAATAAATGTCTTTATTTATTAAAAATATCATTTCATGAGTTTGGAAGATAAAGAACATCCAAAAAAAAAAAATTGGCTTGAGGGCATATTTCTTTCAATCTCCCACTTGCACTAAAGCCAATCATCCTTATATTTTAATTCCATACAAACTAGGTGGCGATCAAACAGTTGCAGTGGTAAAGCCTTAGTGAATGGGTCTGCTATGTTGTTCTTTGTATCCACTCGTTCTATGACTACATCTTGTCTTTCAATAATTTCTCGAACAAGATGGAAGCATCTCAGAATATGTTTGAATTTTTTATGAGATCTTGGTTTCTTTGCTTGACCAACAGCTCCAGTATTATCATAGTAAAGTGGTACTGAATTCTCAATTTCAGGAATAACTCTCAATTTAGTGATGAACTTCTTCATCCAGACAGCTTTCTTGGCGGCTTCACTTATAGCTATGTATTCTGCTTCAGTGGTCGAGTCAGCTACAGTTGGCTGCTTAGTACTCTTCCAACCTACTGCTCCATCATTCAGAGTAAAGACATACCCTAAAATGGATTTGCTATCATCTGAGTTTGATTGTAAACTAGAGTCAGAATATGCTTCTAATTTAAGATCGGAACCATCATATACTAGAAAAATATCTTTAGTCCTTCTCAAGTACTTAAGAATATTTTTCACAACTTTCCAATGATCCTCTCCTGGATCAGCTTGAAATCTACTTGCAATGCCTAAAGCATAAGCTACATAGGTCTTGTACAACATGGCATACATTATTGATCCTACAGCGGAAGCATAAGGAATAGAACTCATTCTATTTCTCTCTTCAGGTGTCTTTGGAGACATCTTTTTAGAGAGATGTATGTCTTGACTCATGGATAAGTAACCTCTTTTACTTCCATCCATACTGAATCTTTTCAGTATTAAGTCAATGTACCTAGATTGGGACAAGCCTAGCATCCTCTTAGATCTATCTCTATAGATCTTTATTCCTAGTATATAGGATGCTTCTCCCAAATCTTTCATAAAAAACTTATTTGATAGCCATAATTTGACTGATTGTAACATTGGGATATCATTCTCAATGAGGAGTATGTCATCTATATATAGAACCAAGAAGACTATGGTTCTCCCACTAGTTTTTTTGTACACACATGATTCATCCACCTTCTTGATAAAATCAAACTCTTTTACTGTTTCATCAAAACGGATGTTCCAACTCCTTGATGCTTGCTTTAATTCATAAATGGATCTCTTAAGCTTGCATACCTAATTTGGTTTGTCATTTGACTCAAATCCCTCTAGCTGTAATATATAGACCTCCTCCTCAAGAAAACAATTAAGGAAGGTAGTCTTTACATCCATTTGCCATATTTCATAGTCATGGTATGCTGCTATGGCAAGCATAATCCAAATAGATTTGAGCATGACAACAGGTGAAAATGTTTCATCATAATCAATTCCCTGTTTTTGCCTAAAATCCTTAGCCACCAATCTGGCCTTATAGATTTCAATTTGACCATCAGCTCCAATCTTTTTCTTAAAAATTTATTTGCATCCAATAGGATTTATATCCTCCGGTGCATCCACCAAAGTTCATACTTTGTTGGTGTGCATGGATTTCATTTTGGATTGCATGGCAGCCAGCCATTTGTAAGAGTCCTTACTTTTGACTACTTTTGTATAGGTCAGAGGTTCATCATTCTCAATAACTTGAGCTTCATTGTTCTCAATAATGAACCCATACCTCACAGGTGTATCTCGTACTCTTTTAGACCTATGGATAGGAGTTATGTATTTTGGTTCTTTTATACGATTATTTGGTTGAGAAATTTCTATTTATTTTTCTTGAACTTCACTAAGTTCAATATTTCTGCCACTGCCCTTTTCTAGGATAAATTCTTTTTCTATGAAAGTGGTATGCCTACTTACAAATATCTTTTGTTCAGTAGGATGGTAGAATAAATATCCTATACTATTTCTAGGATATCCTATAAATAGACATCTGTCTGATCTAGTATCAAGTTTATGTCCAAAATTTCTTTTGACATATGCTGGACAACCCCATATCTTAAGATACTTAAGATTAGGTTTTTTACTTCTCCATATGACATATGGAGTACTAGATACAAATTTAGAAGGTACTCTATTCAAGATGTAAATTGAAGTCTCCAGGGCATGATCCCAGAAGAAAATAGGTAATTCAGTGAAGCACATCATAGACCGTACCATATCTAATAAGGTACAATTTTTCCTTACGACTACACTATTTAATTGCGGTGTATAAGGAGGTGTCCATTCAGAGAGAATCTCTTTAACTTTAAGATAGTCTAGAAACTCACGAGATAAGTATTCTCCTCCTCGATCAGATCGAAGGATTTTTATACATTGTTCCATTTGTTTTTCAACCATACTTTGATACTCTTTAAATTTATCAAAGGCTTCTGATTTGTGTTTTATAAGATACACGTATCCAAACCTAGATAAATCATCAGTGAATGTAATAAAATAAGAGTATCTTCCTCTGGCTTGAGTTATCATAGGACCACATACATCCTTATGTACAAATCCTAATAACTCATTTGTCCTTTTTCCATGTCCATTAAATGGAATCTTGGTCATTTTACCCATGAGGCATGATTCACAAGTTCCCAATGATTCATAATCAAAAGGATCAAAGAACTTTTCTTTGTATAACTTGTTAATCCTAGCCTCATTAATATGACCTAATCGACAATGCCAAAGTAAAGTATTATTTATGTCATCTCTCTTTCATTTTTCATTTTCATCAATATGAAATATATTGTCATCCAAACATAGAGTCAACAAACCATTGCTAAATATGCCAAAATAAATATTTTCATTAGAATATTTGATCGAGCAACCTTCGCTCGTTACATTAAGACTATAACCTAATTTTAATAACAAGGGTATAGATATAATATTTCTAATGATCTTAGGCATATAATAATAATTTGTAAGCTCTAAGATCTTTCCATAAGATAACTTCAATATATTTATCCCTATAGCTTCTACTTGGATAGACTCTCCTCCAGCGCCATAGAGCTTGAAGTCATCTTTCTTCAAACTCTTAATTTTCTGCAGCCCTTGTAAAGATTTGCAGATATGAAAACCATAGTCGGTATCTAATACCCAAGAATTTGAAATGAAAGAATTTAATGATAATATAGTATGTATCTTATACATACCTTTTGGTGCATTATTTGCATTAGACTTCATGGTTGCAAGGTAAGCCTTGCAATTCCTCTTCCAATGATTTGTTTTGCCATAGTGAAAATAGGTCATCTGTTCGGAGACCTTCTTCCCCTTTTTCTTCTTATTTATACCACCTTTAGGGTTCAACCTTCTCTTTGAACCCTTTTTTCCTGCCTTCTTCTTGGAGATCCCATCTATAAGAAGAAGAGGAGCCTTATCCTTCTTGATATGGCTTTCTGCTGTCTTGAGTATATTTAACAGCTCAGATAAGGAAGAATTTAGTTTGTTCATATGATAGTTCACGATAAACTGAGAAAATGATTCTAGGAGTGACTGCAGGATCAAATCCTGACTTAACTCTCCATCCATAACAAAACCTAATTAACTTAATCGAGTGATTAGGTCAATTACCATCAAAATATGATTTTGTATGGATGTTCCTTCTGTCATTCTTGCATGAAATAATTGCTTAGATATCTCATATCTAGCAGTCCTACTATGCTCTCCATAAAGCTCTTTTAAATTAAGTAATATGGATTGAGTGTCCATGCCATCATGCTGCCTCTGTAATTCATTATTCATAGAGGCAAGTATGATGCATTTGACAATAAGAAAATTATTTTTCCACATCTTATATGTGGACTTATCTTCATCTGTGGCATCATTTTCTAATGGCTTAAGATCAGGGGCATCAAGAATATAGGAGAGTTTTTCTTGACTAAGTACTATTTTTAGGTTTCTCAATCAGTCAACATAATTTTGACCAGTCAATTTATTTAAATCCAAAATTGAATGCAATGAAAGTGAAGAAGCCATTTAATCTCTTAATAAAGAACAATATATAAGCAAACAACTCATGATGACAGACATAATTAAATTAGGATTTTAATTTAATTATGTCTCCCATTATTTAATCAAAAAATCATAACCCTCTTATTGATTTTCTTAGTGAGAATAAGATCCTAATTCCTTATAAAAGGTCTTATGATTGCATAACAAACCTGTTATAAGTTCAAAGGTAGAAAACTCTTTCCAATTGCATTTTATGCAACTCTCAAAAAACTTTTGCCTCTAAAATATTAATAGCCTTGTGTTAGCACAACAAGCTTTAATGTTTTAGTTTAATTAGAATCCTTCATTTCTATACAGTCAAAATGAAATACTTTGTGGTTACACAACAAAATAGTATATTCAAAATGCTGTAAGCATCGCAATGTACTAGATTAATATTACATCATTCCCCATGATAGATCTTATAGTTACACAACAAAACTAATATGGTTTTGGACATAATAAGAATCTAGTATGAAGGAAGGCCTTAATGTAGTGAATATAATATTAGGCATTTCAATCTAGAATTAAATTAATCAAATCGGCCAGGTAAGTGGGAGAGAAGTGGGAGTCCCCCCGTTGCTTTTCTTAGACACCAATAAATTGGCCAAGTTAGACAATAGAATCAATTAAAAAGTCACATTCTCTTTACCAATCATGAACCATTTATCCTAGACACCGATTGATCAATTAGACTTTCCGACTGATACAGCTATAGATTAATTACACTACAACTTAATATAATTTTTAAAGAGAGATTTAAAAGGTCTCGATGCACATTCTGATTTAAATCAAACTAAATGCCTAATAGCATCAATTATGATAAAATTTATATATATATATTAACATGTATAATTATTCTAGGACAACCATCATTACATAGTGAATTTTTTTCACTATATCAAGGCAACCTTTACAGAATAATATATACACCATAATCTCATTATGATAAATAAAAAAATATGATCTCATCATATAAATAACATGCAAATAAAAAAAAAATATCATACTTTTTTTTTATGAGCAAAGCATTATATGATTTAACCTAATAAGGCTTGCTCTGATACCACTGATAGGAATGGTGTACAGGGCGAAAGCATGGATTTCAAAGCAAAAACATAAAATCATACAAACCAAACCCGAACCCTAGGATCATCTTATTAGCAATTAAATCATATAACATATATTTGTAATATAAAAGAAAGTATTAGAACTTACCTCTTATCGCTTAAGCCTAAATTATCCCTAATTACCGGCAGCAGTCCATCAGGGGTTCCACCAGGTGCCCATGTGTTCACCCTCCAACGTTGATCCACATAGAGACTTGATCAAGACACTAGCATCTCTGATTTATATAATTAAAATTCTAATAATAAGAACTTTAATTAAATGGATAAGACCTTTCTTAGCCTTTATGTCACCTTCCTTGCCTCTCCTTACCTCTCTTTCTTTTTCCTTGTCTTCTTAATTTTTCTACTTAATCTCTTTATCTTAAAATGACTTCTTATCCTTATAAGGACAAGGTCTGAACAAGAGAAGAAAAGAAAAAAAATTGGACAATAGAAAGCACTTGTAAGAAAGAAAGATAATTTTTCACTCCTTTGGACTCTTGGTGTGCATCCCTATTTATAATGTACCTAGGGGTGCCATCTTAATTTCTCACGCCCTTTCCTCATCAACATCTCACATCCCATCATCATATCTCACACCCATCTAAATTTTGTATCATTCAAAATTACGTAGACTTAGTCCAAGAGGTGCCTTAAAACAGAAGGACTCTTCGGACTAATTCTACATAGTTTTTCTACGAAGAGTCGCGATGCATAAGTATATGGTGCCATAATTTCAAGGGCTTGGATCAAATTAGATGGCCATCTAATGGCCCTTAATGGGATGCCCATTCAGCAAGAAGGTGAGGAGATGAACTTTGAATAGTCAAAGTCCCAAGGGACTTTGACTTGGTCCAAGAGGAGTCAAGGATGAGAGGGCGGCAAGGAGTCTTGGGTGGCAAGTATTCCTAGGTGACAAAGAGTCCCTTCTTAAAACAATAATGGAGTATTTCATCTGTAGAAGGACTCTTCTATGCCCCATATCTGATGTCCACACCTATTTAAAAAATTTACGTGGCATAATAAATGGAAAAAGTCAAAGAAGGTAAGCGCCAACTAATTCCATGCACCAAAAATTCTTTGCGCATGAAAGACTTCCCACGCATAAGAGAGAGACTCTCTGGCTTGCGGGATTTAGGTATGTGGCACCCCAACTGAATTCCAATCAGTCTAGGTTAATCCAATTCAAGACCAAATCCTATTTGGCTCAAATCGGACCTTAATTAGCCCTAATCGGAAGCCAATTCGAATCCAATTCGAATCCAGGTGCTAGTGTTTGCTACATGTGCTAGCATGTTCATCTTACAAACATGGTCTAATCCAATTAGATTCTTAATCAATTCTTTTTGTGTGTGACCCATTGGGTTTTGCATCTAACCAGCAGTGAGTCTGGGTGTGATTTGACCTAATCTAGTTAGAACTCAACCAAATCGATTTAGGTCAAAACTAGCCAACCCAATTTGACTTAATTTGGAACACTTTCTAATTTAATGATCAAATTAAAATTTTAATTTGATCAAATCCACAAGACATGATTGACGTCTTGCAATGTATCATGACTTCTTGGAAGATGTAAAATTTTATTAGAAATACCAAAAATATCCTTCAGTGAAAATTACCATGCAACTAGATCCTTCGATCTTCCTGTATCCTAAATATAACTCTGGGTATGGAAATATGTCAACCCCAATATCATATTCATTTCTCTTTCAATCTTATGATGATGATTCATTTAATGAAACATTAGAAATCATTTCTAATTTTCATCATGCTTTGATCAAAGTCTTCCTTAATCATCATTTGTTTGAAGCAGGTAGGATGCTATTTCCTCTTACCAGGAGTGATCGATTCCATGTTAACCTACTCACAATCTTCATATATATAATCTACCATATCCAAATCATCCCGTACATAACTGAGTCATGAATGAGTATGAACCAAAATATGGATTTATATATATAAGATTCTAAGGTAGTTTCAGATCAAAGGATTACATGCATAAATTCTACTATGAGAACCATCTATTGACATGTAGATAAGACTCCATTAGATATTCTTGATTTGGATCAATTCAGTGAACTCATTCTCTAATGAGCACCCACATTCTTGTATTAGTGTCATATATAAGTTATTGTGAGATCAATCACCTTCTCAATCGAGCATACAAAGAATGTGCTAGTGTTACCAAAAAATATTGATCCCTAACTCAATGTTCCATCAACTAAGAATATTTAAATTAAGATTTTAAGATTTTAGGTCTCACTGGTATGATCTCATCATAATCCTAAAATCATAGCCCTAATTTATGGGGTTCATCATAATCTTAAATAATAAGACACTGCATATGATGAAATAAATATCTTTATTAAAAAAATATCATTACATAAGTTTGGAAGACAAAGAATAGCCCAAAAATTGATTGGCTTGAGGGCATATTCCTTTTAGATCCAACCATTAATATGACTGTATTTGGTGCATCTGACTAATAAATGATCAAGCCCAACTTTGATCGACCAACCTGACCACCATTAGAAAGACAATCAAATGATCATATTATGAATGATAATTCCATTAGTTAATAAGCACCAGGACTTTGAGCCTCCGATGATTATTAAACTAATGGACTCATTATCACTCAACTTAATGAAAGCCTATGTCCTAGTTATTGAAAGAATCAGATCTAGGATTTCAGGACTAGATTTTGAAACTTTTTCAGATCTAGGTAGTGAAAGAAAAAAATTAATCAAAAATTGATTCATAAAAACTAGAAAACTCTTAGATCTAATATCCTATTACATGATTATAGCATGAGATTAAATCAAAATTTAAAAATCATTAGAAGAGAAAGACATGTTGATCACGTCAACATGGATCTATACTAGATCTATTGCATGTATGTAATAGAGGATAAGATCCATATTACCTGTGCAAGTTAGACATTCTAACTTGTTGACCCAGGCTTGAGGATGTAGCTCTAAGCTGCACATGTGTCCAATCTCTAAGAGATATCTACACAAGTCCATAAATTCCGATCAAAAGTCTGATGCTCGAAAATCAGCAAGTATGCTAGTACTGTATTGATCCTTCTTCAACGGTCGATCCGGTGCTTTCTTCTTCAAGATTTGGATACTCCTAAAAATCAAAAGAAAAGAAAGAGACTTTTGATCTAAAACAACACTTGAAAAGCTTTAAGAAAAGAAAAAATAGGGAAGAACAAAAGTAACTCTAAAAGAAGACCCTCTTCTTTTTCTTTGCTCTCTCACCTAGACACCAAGATTGGTGTCTTTAATATTCCCGTTCCCAAAGGATTTCTCTCTCTAGTTTTTTCACACCCAAGAGCCCTCTCTAATATCTATAATCACTTAAAAAAATAGTCCAAAATTTTTTTTAAATAGAGAGTTAGGATAGACTCCTTGTCTAGGTCAACTACCTAGCAAGGAATGTCCAAAATGGGCAAGACTTGGGGCGCCCAATTCTTAGGCACCCCCTCCTTTTTTTCCAGCCATGGACCACCTACCTTTGGCACACAAAAATCCCACAAAATCCATGAAAAATATCATAAAAAATATCTGGATGGTGAGCACCACAAAGGAAAGGAGTTTTGGTAGCAACAAACTCTATCAAATAGAGTTTGAATTCAAACCTTCTAACCATATTTGACTCGGTCCGCAACTAAATGCCATATAGGAAATAAGGGAGAGCTATGGGCATGCATGAAGGCTTAGGAGAGGCTTTTCCATGCACAAAATCAAGGATAAGAGGGCATGGGGGTGTTGGGGCTAACGTGGTGCAAGGAGGAAAGTCCTAGTCACACTAGGACTTCCAATTTGACTTAGTCAAATAAGATCTTTTAACCAAATTAAATCAGGACTTATTTAACCCAATTAGAATAGATCTTAGTCCAACTAATGATCTTATTAAATTAGATTAAATTAGATTTAATTTTAATTTAATTTTTAATTAAATTAGAGATTGGGTTCAATCAAGTCCTAATTGAACTAGGACTAGTTCATCCTTGCAATTGGCTCATCCAATAAACCAATTGGACTTGATCCAATCAAGTCCAAACTAAATCTAATTAAATAATATTTAATTAAACTTAATTTTAATCCTCTGGCTTAATTAAATTAAGCTAATTAGTAATTAAATTGCTAATCGATCCTCCTATAATACTTGCATTAGATCAAACATCAATCTTATTAATCACTTAACCCTAGAACGATTCTTAATCATTGATCAACCATCCTATCAGATCATGAACTCTAATATGTATGACCCCATAGGTCCAAACCTAAGCTGATAATATAGAAATAAATTTCTATACCAATCGAAGTGACCATCTAGCAATGGTACCCGATGATCGGATAGATTGAATGTGTAGAACAACATCCTTAGAACCCATATGGATATAGTTTTCTTATAATTCATCCTCTTGACCAAAATGCTCAAAGGATACCTCAGAGTTTAATTGCCAACTCTCATTAGGCTATCCACATTGTATTTCAAAATATCAAATCCATCTTATAGATTATCCTGATCAAGGTTTTGCTATATTGAAATACGGTGATACATTCTTCTCTAACTCTTGGAGTGGTCAATCCGATCTTGATCACACACTAAATTTACAAGTACTTGACTATGCCCAAAAGTCTTTCATTACTAAATTATAAATTTAGTTAGTCTGGTACCAAAGCATAGTGAGTTGCTTGCAAGCTACTGAGGTGATCTCAGGTCTAAGGGACACATATACCTATATCCCAGTAGGAATCAGATCTAGGGTTTTAGAATTAGATCTTGAAACTTTTTCAAGATCAGGCAGCGAAAGATTAAAATCAATCAAAATTAATCTAAAATATTCTAGATCTAAGATCTTATTATATAATTATTGTATGGTATTTAAATCAAAAATTAAAAATTAAACTAAAAAGAAAAGGTTGATCATATCAACCTAGATCTATACTACATCTAATGCAGCTATAAAATAACAGATCGGATCTATTATCTGAGCAAGTTAGATATTCCAATTTGCCGATCCAGGCTTAAGGATGAAGTCATAAGCTGCACATACATCCGGCCTCTAGGAGTCATCCACATGAGCCCACAAACACGATCAGAGATTCTGATGTAGGAAATCAGCACAGTATGCTAGCACTGTGCTGATCTCTCTTTGATGGTCAATCTGATGCTTTCTTCTTTGAAACTTGGATCCTCCAAAATATCAGAAGGAACATAAAAAGATTTATGATACCAAGACACCTCTCAAAAGCTCATAAAAATGGAAGAAGAGATCTAGAACAAAAACCCTAGAAGAAGACCCTCTTCTTCTTTATTCTTTTTCTAAACACCCAAATTTATATTTTTAATATCTCCATGATCTAGATGAATTTTTCTCCAATTTTTCCACACCAAAGAGAGCTCTCAAATATTTTCAATCCATAAAAATTTTAATAAAAAATTCTTTTTAAATAATAAGATATGTAGAGTCCAAGTTAGGTCAAAAACCTAGACTAGGAAGGACCAAATAAGAAAAGTTGTTGGGGCGCTCAACTCTTAGGCACCCCCACCTTACTTTTCTACCATGGACCAGCAAGGGAGGGTGCAACAAATGCCAAATAATGCTGTGAGAGAAAGAGAGAGAGAAAATAGGGAGGTGACGGCATGAAAGGAAGGAAGTCTTTTGGTTGACTAGGATTCTATCTCATAGAATCCTAAGCGAAAACAACTTCCCTTTTTGACTTGGTCATGCAACAAATTCCATATGAGAAATAGAAGAGAGAAAGGAGAGATTGAGAAGCCTTGGGGAATGGAGAATTTCATATAAAAACACAAATAAAAAGGAGTTGGGCATGATGTTTAGGTGGCATAAGGAATAAGGAGTCCTAGTCACACTAGGACTCCTATTTTGACCTAGTCAAACAAGGTCTTTAAACCAAATAAAAATAAGAGTAATCCAACCCAATTAAATAAGGCCCTAGCCTATTTAAGAACTTATTTAAATTAGATTAAATTATATTTATTTTTAATTTATTTTTTAATCAAATTAAAAAATTGGGTTGACCCAAGTCCCAGTTAGACTAGGACTAGTTCTTTCTTGCACTTGGCTTATCCAATAAACCTATTAGATTTGATCCAATCAAGCCCAAACCAAATCTAATTAAATAATATTTAATTAGACTTAATCTTAATCTATTGACTTAATCAAATTAAGTCAATTAGCAATCGAATTGCTAATCGATCCTCCTGCAACACTTGCACTAGGTCAAACATCAATCATATGGATCGTTTAACCCTAAAACGATTCTAAATCGCTGATCAACCATCCTATCGAAATGTGAGATATAATGTATGTGACCTCATAGGTCTAAATCTAAGCTAGTATCATAGAAATAAATTTTAGTATCAATCGAAGTGACCATCTAGAAATGATACCCGACGATCGGATAGGTCAAAGGTGTAGAACACCATCATAAGAACCCATGCAGATATAGTTTCCATATAATCCATCCCCTTGATCATAATGCTCGTAGGACACCTTAGAGTTCAACTGTTAACTCTGATCAGGTTGTCCACATTGTATTTCAAAATATCAAATCCATCTGATGGATTACCTTGGCCAAGATTTTTGCTATATCGAAATACAGTGATACATTCTTCTCCAACTCTTGGAGTGGTCAATTCCATCTTGATCACACTCCAACTTTGCAAGTACTTAACTATGCCCAAAAGTATTCCATTGCTGAATTAGAAATTTAGTTAGTCTGGTACCAAAGCATAGTGAGTTGCTTGCAAGTCACTGAGGTGATCTCAGGTCTAAGGGATACTTATACCTATATCCCATCAAAGATATTCTCGACAGCAGAATGCTCTAAAGTTGCTCACGTTCAATGGCGATGTACCCATACATCTCACCTGTATGCAATACCAGTGTCTTCACACTCCTTTATTAAGAGGACAACTAACCTCTATGGCATATAGCAATCTATGCTCAATTGACGTTGTCATCCTAATTAACAGCCTATCATTTGATTATGAACAAATTTAAGGACTAATCGATAAATCTTCTCTTTATCGAAACTAAATAGTCCTAAGAACTTCATCACAATAATGGAGTTTATTAGAAGATGTAAATTTATGATGAAAAAGATGCCAAAAATTTTTATTAATTAATAAATCAATTACAATATCTCAACCGTCAACAGACTGACGATTGGTTTTGGGAGATAATTTTCAACAACTCCCACTTGTTCTAAAGCCACTCGGTACAGTATCTAATATCCATCTTCGACTTATGGTTGTCGAACTTCTTGATTGTCAGGACTTTAGTGAAGGGGTCGGCTAGGTTTTCCTTTCCATCGATCTTCTAAAGGTTGACATCACCACGATCCACAATCTCACGGACCAAATGGAAGCGGCATAGAATATACTTTGTCCACTGGTGTGCCTTCGGTTCCTTTGCTTAAGCTATGGCACCAGTGCTATCGCAGTAGAATAGGACTGGACCATCAATGGAGGGTGCTACTCCAAGCTTGGTGACGAACTTTCTCAGCCACACAGCTTTCTTTGATGCATCTGATGCTGCCATGTACTCTACTTCGCAAACAGAGTCAGTCACTGCATGCTGCTTGAAACTTTTTCAGCAGATGGCTCTACCATTTAGAGTAAAGATATATCCCAACACACTTTTACTGTCATCATGATTAGATTGAAAGCTAGAGTTTGTAAATCCCATAAGTTTCAAATCTGACTCACCATAAACCAACCATTGGTTCTTAGTATTTCTCAAATACTTAAGGATGATTTTAACCACCTTCTAGTGATTTTCTCTAGGGTCAGACTGGTATCTACTCACTACTCCAAGTGAGTATGCCACATCTGGTCTCGTACATGTCATTGCATACATAATAGACCCCACTACTGAAGCATATGGGATTCTACTCATATGCTCTTTCTCTTCAGGAGTTGTCGGACAATCCTTCTTACAGAGAAAAATTTCTTGGCCTATCGGGAGATAGCCCTTTTTGGAATTCGCCATGCTAAACCTCTTCAGTATAATTTCTATGTAAGTCGACTGAGATATACCAAGCATCCTTTTAGATCTATTCCTATAGATCTTCATCCCTAGGATGTAGGATGCTTCACTCAAGTCCTTCATGGAGAACTG